>PVKU01003439.1:0-178900 GCA_004027475.1 Anoura caudifer | reverse complement strand
ATGGCGGTTGCTTTACTCTCTCTCAGATTCCAGTTCCTTTCACCGCTTCCCCTTTGCCTGGATTATCCGCACGTGAATGTGGGACCACCCGGTCAGCCAGCTGCCTTGTGCGGCCTCACTGGTTCTGCATAGTTGCTGCCCCGTGTCCGGGGTCTGCTAGCCACCGCCTGTGCACCTGGGGGCTGCCAGCCGCTGTCTGTGTGCCCGTCCGCACCTCCGCTTTTTCCTGCCGCGACTCCGCCCCTCTTACCGGTCTGGATGAATCATTGTTGGACTTCCAAACAGTTTGATTTTCTGAGATCTGGTTGTTTTCTTGTTTCTAAATCTTTGTTGTCCTTAATTTGGTTGTGAGAAGAGACACAGTGCGTCTGCCTATGCCTCCATCTTGGCTGGAAGCCCATGTGTCATAAGTTCTTTAGCTTCTACATTTCCCACACTATTCTTGCCCTCCCCCTGTCTATTTTCTACCTACCGTCTATGCTACTTATTCTCTGTACCTTTTCCCCCTCTCTCCTCCTCCAACTCCCTTGTTGCTAACCCTCCATGGGATCTTCATTTCTGTGTTTCTGCTCCTGTTCTAGCTGTTGGCTTAGTTTGCTTTTGTTTTAGGTGTGGTTGTTAATACCTGTGAGTTTGCTGTCTTTTTACTGTCCTATTTTTTTATCTTCTTTTTCTTAGATAAGTCCCTTTAACATTTCATATAATAAGAGCTTGGTGATGATGAACTCCTTTAACTTGAACTTATCTGGGAAGCACTTTATCTGCCCTTCCATTCTAAATGACAGCTTCACTGGATAGAGCAATCTTGGATGTAGGTCCTTGACTTTCATGACTTGGAATACTTCTTTCCAGCCCCTTCTTGCCTGGAAGGTCTCTTTTGAGAAATCTGCTGACAGTCTGATGGGAACTCCTTTGTAGGTGACTGTGCCCTTATCCCTTGCTGCTTCTAGAATTCTCTCCACTTTAATCTTGGCTAATATAATTATGATGTGCTTTGGTGTGTACCTCCTTGGGTCCTGGATTTCCTGGAAGTCTATTTCCTTTGCCAGATTGGGGAAGTTCTCCTTTATTATTTGTTCAAATAACTTTTCCACTTGTTGCTCTTCCTCTTCCCCTTCTGGTACCCCTATAATTCAGATGTTGGGACGTTTAAAGATGTCCTGGAGGTTCCTAAGCTTCTCCTCATTTTTCTGAATTTTTGTTTCTTCATTCTTTTCTGATTGGATGTTTCTTTCTTCCTTCTGGTCCACTCCATTGAGTCCCAGTGTTCCTCCCATCACTATTGGTTCCCTGTGCATTTTCCTTCATTTCACTTAGTGTAGCCTTCACTTGTTCCTCTAATTTGCGACCAAATTCAACCAATTCTGTGAGCATCCTGATCACCAGTGCTTTGAACTGTGCATCTGGCTATTTCTTGGTTGCTTAGATGAATTGGCTCTGGGGCTTTGATCTGTTCTCCCATTTGAGCCATTTTTCGTTTTTTGTTTTTTTGTTTTTTTGTCTGGTTGCAGCTGTTATGTAATGAGGGGCGGAGCCTTAGGTGTTCCCCAGGGCTGGGCAGCCTAGTCGCTGTGTTGTGACACTGTGTGTGGGGGCGGGGTCCGAGAGGGAACAATGGTGCTTGCTCTCTACTCTCTCGGATTGAAACCTATATGATTTTATTAACCAATGTCATCCCCAATAAATTCAATAAATTTTTTATTTTATTTTTTATTATTTTTAAAAAGATTTTATTCATTTATTTTTAGAGGGAGGTGAAGGGAAGGAGAGAGAGAGGGACGGAAATATCAATGTGTGGTTGCCTCTTGTGTACCCCCCACTGGGAACCTGGCCCACAACCCAGACATGTGCCCTGACTGGGAATCAAACTGGTGAGCCTTTGGTTCACAGCCCACGCTCAATCCACTGAACTACACCAGCCAGGGCTCAATAAAATTTTTTGAGAACAAATTAAACAATGATGTAATCTGTGTTAAAATGTTTTTCAGTCTCTAAAATATATCAGCCATTATGATTATTCCTAATCATTTACGATTAAGAAACCCAGGAAGCCAATATTGAGTTATATGGCAAAATGCTCATCCTTAATTGATTTTACAAGTTATCTCAAAACAGTTTAATCTTCATATTTCTTGCTGTGTGTGCAGCACGTCCAGTGCACTTAACAACCTGTCATTTGGGGAGTGTGTGCTGTGGGCCTCTGGAGCCAGTCAGGTCTGCAAGGGATCTTGGCATTGTCACTTACTAGCTGTGCAACATTTGACAAATTGCTATATTGGGGTCTTGACTTCCTTGTTTGTAAAACATGGAAAAAATATTAGGTGGAACATTATGACATTGCCATTTGTAGAGGTCAGAAATGGTCAAATAGCAGCAATTTCATATGGTTCAAAGTAATGATGACCTTACAGGGTAGTTGTGAGGATCAAGCCAGATAATACTTAATACCTGGCATAGTACTTATTAAATATTAGCATTCCCTTTGATGAAGGTGAAAAATATTAGTGACAATGTTTAATTATCTTTTTTAAATTGGCAGCATATACATTTGTCCTTCACACATTATATACTTATTTAATTTGTGTCTTGCCTAGTTCCAGAAAGGATTTAAGTAGACTGTTTTGCACATGGTTAGTACTAAATAACTATTTATATACTAGTGAATTAATGCTTCTCTTTAGTTTTGCCTCCCTGGTCATTTATGAGCCATCATGTAGTACTTTATTAGACTTTGATGAAACACTGAAGAGCCCAATTTGGACTGATCTTTTCCAAGAGAGTTTGTAACAAAGTCTTCTTTTGTACTTCTGTGACAGGTGGTTCTTTCCTAGGAGCTGGCCCCATGCAGTGGTATCTGGTGACTCTCTAACAATGGGCTCTCTGGAAGTGATGGTGTGTGCTGGCTGTGGACCTGCCCTGCAGCATTTGCCAGTTTCCGTGGTATGAATAGTTCCATCACTGCTGATTTCAGGCTCCCAAGTTGACATCACTGAATGCAGAGTTGGGTAGATGTGAGTGCAGGGAGCTCTTCTGCACTAGAAGCAGCTAGCTCCACGCCACTGGCCCCACAACAGATGAAACCCTACCTGTGGGCAGCACTCTATACACTCGAACTAATAGCGTTTGTAGGATATTTGATTTATATTTGTGCTGCTAGTAAAGTATTTTCACAATTACTGAACATTTTTGAAACACACAACTAAACAGAATAACTGCAAAAAGGGAACAAAACCAATAATTACAATATTTATCACTATCCTAGATCTGTATGACACCTTCTCATTAAATTGCTTTCTTGATGAGACAACCTGCAAGGTTTTGCTCTTCTTTTCCCCTTTTGTCAGCCTATTATTTTAATGACTAAAATATTAAGTAAGCATTCCAAAGAAAAACTACTATGTAATTTTATTTATTGACTCTCTTCATGATCTTACTGACTCAGATGTTGAGAAACTCCTTTTTGACGGGATTGTAAAATCAAAGATCAAAAGTTGTTTTGTAAATGTGAAAGAATGTGAATCACAAAGAGGGGAATTGCTGAGGATATGGATCCTATTATTGATGACATGTTGTTTTTTTTTTAATGCTCTCCTGAGAATATTTTTTCCCATTGCTTTAAGAGGGAGAGGAAGGGAGAGAGGAAGGGAATGAGAGAAGAGAGAAGCATCAATTGATTGCCACCTGGGATGGAACCCACAACCTTGCTATGTGCCCTGACCAGAAACTGATCCCACAGCCTTTCGGTTATGGGATGACACTCCAACTGACTGAGCCACCCCAGCCAGTGTGATGATATGTTTTAAGAATTTCAAAATGCTTCTGCAAATAAAATATTTTTACTCCACCTCAGGGGTACTAAGTGGGAGGTGGTATTGGGGAGGGCAGATTTTAGAAGCCCATTGTATTTATTCTTGGTTGTCACAATAATTGGGGGGCATTACTGCCATTTAAATAATGGGTGAAGCCCAGTGATGCTAGAATTGCAAATTGTCTCATGTTCCACATGTCCTTTAAATGTCCTGCTGAACCTTCATGTAGGTGAAAATAAGCACCTAATTTTCCAGGAATGAAAATTGAAGGATGCTTGCACTTAATTATGCTTAGAACTTTCCAGGAGTTGTTCCCCATATTGGGAAGTCATTACAAACCATCAGTACAGATTGTGTAATTTGTTGCCACTAAAGCACATCTATGTCGGTCTGTGTCACTCATGGTGATGCTATGATTAGTATAAGCATCTGCCCACTTTATGTTGTCTGCTAGCATTGCCAAGCCTGAGGGTTTACATTTGGAGGTGCATGTTATTTTATTATAAATTGGTTTCCTTTTATTCTCCCTTTCAACTAAGTCATTGCATAAATTTTTTTACAATGATGTGTGGGAATATGTGGTGTCACCTACAGATTTCTTTACAGATTATTACAGGAGGACTACTAAATATATATTATAAAAAGGATTGTTGGGTTTGAGACCATTGATCTAAATAACTATCCTTAGCATAATATGACAATACCATTTCTGTTTCCAAGACCCACAGTGTACCATGTGACATCAAAGAGTGACATATCATATTCCTTTGGCTTCAAGACTGTTAAAAGATCATTCAGTTCTGCCCCAGTCACTACAATTTGTGGTCTAAAATAGCAATTGTATCCATCTTCTTGATCAGTGCTTCCAGTTTTGTCATTTGTTCCTCAGAACATTTGGTGCCTTCTTGGAAAAAAGACAATCAAAAAGTCCAGTGGATCAAATATTTAAGGCCGTTGTAAAATGAAGTGAACCCAAATTTCCTTGAGTTTAGAATATTTTCCTGAGAAATTTGGAGGCAAGCATTAATAAGCACATTTATTTTGTCTCATGCCATGCATATTGGCAATAAACACCCCGGTAAGAAAATAAGCAGTTAGTGCTATGTACATAGTAACAGGAAATAACAAGAAATAAACATATACTTTGAGCTGGATTCAAATATGAACCTACAGATCATGTTGTCAACACAATGAAGGAGAAAAAAAAAAAAACGCATCATCAGTGAATACACCTGTAATGAATACGCAGGGTTAACCTTTGGCCAGATTGCAAAGTATCTGGCTTTGTTTTCAGCCCTTCCATCTTCTTTCTTCAGTGCCCTCTTCTTCCCTTGGCACCTCCCACAACCACAAGCCTGAGGCTCTCAGTCAATGTGGAATTTGCAAGCATTTTTGAGCTACTTCTACTGTAATGCCAAGCAATGTGGTAGGAATGATGAAATCTTTTTCTGACTTAAAGAAGTCTCCCTGTCAGGAGGAAAGGGGTCTGACTACCTTTCTTTTTTTCCTTACTAACTTGAGAACTCTTTTAAATGTAGATGGTCTCTTTTTAGAGGTCAGGATAGTGGTTAACTTGGACAAGGGGGAGTGACTGGGAAGGGGCACTAGACTTCTGGAGAGCTGGTTATGTTGTATTTGTTTCTTTTATTGTGGTAAAAAATATATATGTTAGAAAATTTACCACCTTAACCATTTGTAAGTGTGCAGTTCAGTAGTGTTAAGTATATTCACACTGTCAAACATCTCCAGAATTTTTTCATCTCATGAAACTGAAACTGTACCTATTAAACACCAACTCTCCCTTCTTCCAGCCCCTAGGAACTACCATTCTACTTCCTATGTGTATGAATTTGTCTATTTCAGATACCATGTGAGTTGGGATTATTAAATAATTATCCTTTTGTGACTGGTTTTGTTTCACTTAGCATAATGTCCTCAAGATGCATCCATATGGTGGCTAATGTATTTTTTTCTTCTGGATGCTGGTTACATGGGTATATTCACTTCGGGAAAATTCATCTAGCTGTGCACTTATTAATTAGACACACTTCTATATGAATATTATACTTCCAAAAAACAGTGTACTTAAAAAATGTACATGAAGATAAAATTTTAAAATCATTACCGCCATTTCTACTAAGGTATTAGTAACTCATGATGTTAATGCCTCCTTGGGGTGTGTTAGAAGTTCCAGTTAGAGAAGGCAGTGCTTAACTCCATGGAGTACTTGCTGAGGGCAGAACCTCAAAAGAGATGGCTTCAGGCAGGCCCTCTTCAAATCTCACTGAATAATGCAGCTCTGAGCCCCTTTATAGAGAAGTCTGGTGCTGACCATCACAATCCCAAATCACTGAAACATGATATGCTCAAATGAAAGCAGAAGGTGAAGAAAAAACTGTCCTTAAAGAGGTGAATGGAATTGGGAAGAGAGCCCATTAAAATAGAATTTTAGCCCTGGCTGATGTCGCTTAGTGGATTGAGTGCCAGCCTGCGAACCAAAGGCTCACAGATTGAATTCTCAGTCAGGGCACATGCCTGGGTTGTGGACCAGGTCCTTAGTAGGGGGCACTAAAGAAATTAAAGTTGGTTACTACAAGGAGAAAAGATTCCATGAGAGAAAACATGCCTATCTTTGCTTCCACAAAAATCCAGATTATGCCTGTTGGAAGCAAGAGATTCACTCCTACTTGGTACCTCAGTGATGCCAGAAGCAACATCTTCTGTTTGATTTCCATAACTTTCAGAAAAAGCATGTAAGGGCATCTGTACCACAAGACAAGACTGGTCTGGAGGTAGCACTTCAGGATAAAATGTTCTCAGTCTTAAGAATATTCATAGCTTGCCCTGCCTGGTGCGGCTCAGTGGATTGAGTGCTAGCCTTTGAACCAGGGGGTCACTGGTTCGATTCCCAGTCAGGGCGCATGCCTGGGTTGTGGGCCAGGTCCCCTGTGGGGGGTGTGCGAGAGGCAACCACACGTTAATGTTTCCATCCCTCTCTTTCTCCCTCCCTTGCCCTCTTTCTAAAATAAATAAAATCTTTTAAAAACAAGAATATTTATACCAATTAAGTCAAGTGTTTAAGATGAAAATTATTTGTATCATGAAACCCTTTTAGTTTCTTCACTCGTTGCTAAATGAGTGCCCTTTAAAAAAAGATATTTATTTATTTATTTATTTATTTGTGCGAGCTGAAGGGAAGCAGAAAGAGAGGGAGAAAAACATCAACCAGTTGCCTCTTACACACCCCCAACCGGGGACCTGGCCCATGACCCAGGCATGTTCCCCTGATTGGGAATCAAACCAGCAAACTTTCTGTTCACAGTCTGGTGCTCAATCCACTGAGCCACACCAGCCAGTGGTAAGACACTTTCTGTACATTGTTTTACAAATAATAAATGTATCTAAAAATGTTCAACCACAGCCTCTTGCTAAAACTCTTCCATCTGAGATACCTTGCGGCTACCCCCTCATCCAGTTTATGGAGAAATTGACAGCTTGGAAGGGAGCCTTGGAGTTGGTAAGGTAGACTTGCATCAAACAAGGCAATGTCACTTCAGCTAATTCACTGGACCTCATCCCCATCCCATTCCATGGTTCTCCTTTCCTCACAAAGGGGACAGGGATCTGGACATGTGTATATGGACACTACGGAGTATATGTGCACACTCAAGGACAGACTGATTGAAACTGTTTACAAGAGGATCTCAGAGTTATCATGTGGTCAGTAAGATGATGTGTATGGAGTATGTATTGTGTATGATATTTTGTAGTAGAGTTCAGAATTTATTCCAGAAAACTTTGCAAAAATTTTACCCTACTGGGCTTGGGAGGTATGGTAGGCTGAATAATATCCTCTCCCCCAAAGATGTTCACATCCTAATCCCTGGAACCTGTGAATATGTTACCTTATATGGATAAAGGGACTTTGCTGATATGATTAAGGGTCACATGGGGGTTAATGATTAAGATGAGGAGATGATCCTAGATTATCTAGATGGGCCCAAGGTAATCACCAAGGTTCTTATAGGAGGGAGACAAGAGAGTCAGAGAAAGAGATGTGATGATAGAAGCAGAGATCAGAGTGATGCTCAGTCATGAGCCAAGGAACTCAGGCAGCCTCCAGAAGTTGGAAAAGGAAAGAAAATTCTCCTTTACAGCTTCCAGAAGGAATGCATCACTGGTAACTCCTTGATTATAGGACTTTTGACCTTCAGAACTATAAAAGAATAAATTTGTGTTGTTTTATGCCCCCAAGCTTATGGCAATTTGTTATAGCAGCAAAAGGAAGTTAATACAGGAGGACTCAACAGGGTGTTTTCAACTTGACATGCATAGTTTAGTGAGCGAGAATGTTGGAGTGACAACTGGTGGGAATTTTCAGAGTTGGTTACTGTACAGGTTTTTCTTGAGAGCCTGCTATCAGGTTGGAACTGAGACCTCAGTGATGGACAAATAGCCATGGGCTCTGCTGATGTGAAACTTATAGCCACAAGAGGAAGACTGGCATTAAACCCAAAATTGCTATTAATTAACTTCAAGGGTACAACGTGCTATAAGAGGAGTACTGTGTGGTGCTATGAGAGCTATTAAAAGGAGATCTAGTCTATCTGGATAGTCAGGGAAGGTTTTCCTGGGTCAGGGAAGGATGTTTAAGGCAGACTCTAAGGATGAGCAGGAGTTAGCTGTCTCAGGTTGATGGGGATGGGAAGAGCCTTTCAGACAGGAGGAAGAGTATTTCCAAAAGTTCTAGGCAGACAAAACATGGCATTTTAAGGAGATAAAATAAATGCAGTATTGTTGGAGCAGACTGAGTAAGAGCTAGACCTGTATAAGAGGAAATGGAGGGGTGACTAGGAGCTAGACTAGGCAGAGCCTTTTAGGCCATTGAAGGAGAGTGTCATGGCCATATTTACCTTTTAAAAGATCACTTAGACTGCAGTAGATGACAGAGTGGAGTGAGGGGCAAGAGAAGATGCTGGGAGACCAGTTCTAAGGGCACTGCAATAGCCCAGGTGAGAAGAATGGTAGCCCAGGCCAGGATGGTGGCAACTGTTGGGATGGAAAGAAGTAGAAGGATTCAAGAGACATAGAGGACAGAGAATCAAAACACTTGGTGACTGACTCAGTGTGAGAGGTTACAGAGAGGGAGGTATCAAGGATGAAGTCTAGGCTCTTAGTTTAAGCAACCCACTCAGCAGAGCTACCATTTTCTAAGGACAAGAATAATACTGGAAGAGAAGAATTTTGGATGGGAAGATCATGAGTATAATTTTGACATGTACAGCTTGAGGGGGTCACTGGGACATTCCAGTGGAAGTGGCAAGTAGGCATTTGCATATATAGGGGCAGGAGATTCAAATTTGGGAGTCAGAAATTTAATGGTAAATAAAGCCATGTGGGTAGTGGAGATTGCCTAGGAAGAGAGAAGTTAAGTAAGAGGAAGGCCTAGGAAAGAGCTCTAAGGAACCCTAAGATGAAGCAGAAGATCAGATGTCAGAAAAAGAGACCTGGAAATGACTAGCAAGCAGGGAGAAAAACAAGGAGGGTGTGGAACCACTGAATTCAAAGGAACAGAGTTTTTCAATGAGGAGGAAGTGACCATGAGGTCAAGGAAAACAAGGACTAAAAAGTATCCCTTGTACATGAAAATCATTGGTGACCACATGAATTTGATGGGGGAGATGGGAACAGAACCTAGGAATTGTCATCTCTTCTGAGTGTTTCTGGCAGTCGTTTAGAACAGGGTCTTCTGGAAAAGCCACATGGCGGTGAGAAGTCCACCACAAAAGTGCACATGCACATGTACTTTGCCCTCCTGGAAAGACAAATGTAGGTGGTGGACAGGACTCCAGATCTTCACTGCACTTCCTTGTTCACTTGTCTTCTAGGCCGGGGTTACTCCACCACTTGCTCTACCTCTTAGCTTCCTAGTCCTTGCTTGCTGCCATCTTGGGCTCCAGCCTTGGTTATTCTGAGACTTGAACCATGAACTCACCCTCTCTTTTCTCTTTCTTCCTTTCATTGTCCTAGTGTTGTTAGAGAGATTTTGTGTTTCCACACAATTTGAGTTAACCAACATTTTATTGCAACTGTTTCTTTCTTTTTAAAATTTTAATTGTTGTTCTTGTACAGTTTTCTGTCTTTTACTCCCATCCCAGCCCACCGCCCCAATCCTCCCCACCTCCCTCCCGTATCCACCCCCCTAGTTTTTGTCCATGTGGCATTTATACTTGTTGCTCTAAACCCTTCCCCTTTTCCCCTGAAATTCCCTCCCCTCTCCCTTCTGGTGACTGTCAGCCTGCTCTCAATTTCAGTGTCTTTGGTTATATTTTGCTTGTTTGTTTTGTTGTTTAGATTCCTGTTAAAGGCGAGATCATACGGTATTTGTCTTTCACCGCCTGGCTTATTTTGCTTAGCATAATGTTCTCCAGTTCCATCCATGCTGTTGCAAAGGGTAGAAACTCTTTCTTTCCTTCTGCTGTGTAGAATTCCATTGTGTAAACTGTTTCTTATCCAGTGTGTATGCAGTGGTTCTTCACCAGGAACATGGCTAGTCCTGTGAGCAAAAGACACTAGGATATTGGGTAGATGAGTTCAGGGAGAAGTTTAAGGGGGGGATACAGTAAGTCTTTTACCTCATGTGGAGCCTGGAAGGCTATTGGAAAAGCCAGAAGAGTTGCCCCAGGTTGAAGATTTAAATAATGGGAAGAGAAAATGTTCCTCTACTTTTTTTTTGCCTACTGAAGTTCAGCTTACACCTAATTCAGATGGAGTTCCTTGATCATGACTACAAGGTATATGTAGGAATCCAACTTTCTCTGCCCCATGAAGCAACAGAGCATAAGAATGGAACAGGTGTTCCTCAGGTCATGCTGCCAAATAAAACTCACCCAAGACAAAAGTGACTTTCTCACTAAAACCAGAGTGACAACAGGAATGCTGAGAAGAAAAAAAACTCAGTGAAAGAATGAAGCCATTTTGAGGGGAAGGAATACATGAAGAAAAGGGTTATACAGGGAGTTACACAGGGAGAAACAGAATACAGCTCTGGCTTATGAAGTAAGCTTGAGTGCTGAAACAATAATTGGAGTAATTGGCAAATAATATCAGAGTTCTGAACTCAGTTTTGAACACAAACATTGCTTTTTGCAAACTTGGGGGTGGTTTCCCCCCTTTCACTGTATCCTTTGCTCTTCAGATTTGGAAATTATTCTCTCAAGTAAAACAAAATTATTTTCTCTCATTTTCTGGAAAGTGCTGGTCCTAACTGTTCCCTTGGGATCTACTGAATAAGTTAGTACTTGAGGGATGATAGCCGCGGGTGACTACACTGACATCAATAAATAATTGAGTATTGTAGTCAGAGTTCTTCTCATACACTCATGATCTCCTTTTTAGAGATCAGCTGAAGTCCAGCCCTCTCACTTTACATATGAGGAACTGGGTATGGAAAGATGAAGCGATTTTCCCAAAACCACAGAGCTAGTTTGTGGCAGATGTAGGCCTGGAACTTCAAGGTCAGATGTCAACGAAGCTATGCTGTCATGCTCGAATATATTGGAACAGCAGCAGCCCCCATACCTGAAAACTTCCTGAGGCCAGAAGGGTACCATCTCCAGTTCTCACAACAAACTAAAGGAGGCTTTAGCACTCCCATTTTCTAATGAGAAAACCAAAGCTCTGAGAGATTAGATAATTCACCTAAGACCACACAGACAGTAAATAATATGGAACAGTCTGATCTTGAGGGATGACAAGAAGGGATTATCAGTATCTAGGGATGATTCTACACCTCAGCAGGAACAGGTGATGGCCTGGCCTAGTGTCATGAGGAATGCCTAAAGGCCTACAACCACCAAAATTATCAACCCAACTCCTTGGCCATGGTGCCTAAAGGTTGCACTTGGAGCTACTGCTAGGAGACAACAGAGTCTTGAGGTAATGGGACACCGAAGAGTTATGTTTTGTTGGGAAAGGAAACTATGAGAAGCAAGAAGAACTTTTCAGGTCCAGTAGGATGATACTGGTCATGTGGAGGCAGCATGAAGAAGGGTTCTCTGAAGAAAGAATTGATACTGCCCAGTTCAGAATGGTATCTAGAATGAGGCTGGGTCTTTGAGCCCCTAACTGGGCTGAGGTGTTTGTGGAGCTTGATAGCACACATTTATAGAACTTGATCAATATGCTGTGACTGTATTATCTTTGGAGGGGGTCCATAATTACATGCAACTGAATTAATAATAGCCCTGGGCTCAACATATACAGGTCCATGCATGGTACTCTTTTAAAATAAATAAATAAATAATATGAACACCCATGAGTTCAACACCCAAACCAAAAACTAGAACATTTGATGGAGCTGTCTGACAATCCCAAACTTTGAAGATGATGATATAGATTAACATCTCTTATTCATCCATGGGAGTATAAATTGTATTAATCAATTTGCATTATCTCAGAGTGTTAAACATTCTTACGGAATCTATAAGCCTGTTCAAAAATAACATTCACATCAACACTAGTTACTATTTGTATTCACTAGTTAAATAACTAAAAAGGAGGAAGAAAGGAAGGAGAGAGAGAAATGAAAAACTGCAAGTGGCCTAAATTACTCCTATTCCTACACGCATAATTTAAAATAAATCTTTGTAATATAATACAATACTGAGTGCAAAAAGCCAGTTGCAAAAGTCTTCTTACAGCACGGCACTCTTTTTCTGAAGTTCCACACAATAGAAATGAAATAATATAAGCATACATATGTGTGTGATAAAGTAATTATTTGTAAAACCCAGGGAAGGATACAATTCTGTGTAGTATACACAGTGGGCCAAAAGTGCTAGGAAAATGCCTCATCCTTCACCCCTGCAGGAATGGGTGGACAGAAACCCAGCTCCCTTGCCTCTCTGGCTAGGAGAATGCAGACATGTGTCAGGAGCTTCCAAGAGTTCCCCAGTGGGGTGGAGCTGCAGTGACCTGCAGGGTAACATGCCTGATTGCAAGCCCTCTGATGGCTGACTTCCCTGCACCCCAGTGTTTGCTTGGCATCATCTCACAAATAAGCGACTTGCACCCACTCCGCTTTGGGGAAAAACCCAAACTAATTTAATATCTAAGATCTTAATGATGACACTTTTAGCTTGAACATGGAACTCTGGAAATATTAATGGAAGAGTCAGTTTTAAATGTTGAAACTAGGAGCTCACCTAGGTGCTTTTACCAACAATCCAGTATTATATGTCATCCAGGTATGAGCTAAGGGTCCCCATGCTGCCAGAACTGAAATTAAGTGTCCTTTCCTCCTCTCATTCTCTTTTTTTTTGTGTGTGTCCCCACCCCACCCTCAGATCCCACAGTCCATCATAGTCTCCAGCAGTCCCCAGGATTTCTGATGGAACTATGTTCTCTGAGATACCTCTGCCATTTGGCTCTTCCTCCTGCACAGCTGCTGCTGAACTGAACAACTCCTTCACCAGAATCCACCAGGAAAAAATCACCCCAAACAAGCATTTGTGAATGAAGTACCAGTTACAAAATTGGTGGGGCCCTGGCCCGCTGGCTCAGTTGGTTGGAGCATCATCCCCATGCACCAAAAGGTTGCAGGTTTGATCTCTGATCCCAGTGTGTATGGGAGACAACAGATTAATGTTTCTCTCTCACATTGATGTCTCTTTCTCTCTCTCTCTTCCTCTTTCTCTAAAATCAATAAATATATCCTCAGGTGGAGAACATTATACTAAGTGAAATAAGGCAGTCAGAGAAATACAAATACCATATGATCTCACTCATATATGGAATCTAATGAACAAACTGACAAGCAAAGTAGAGACAGATATAGATGGAGAGCAGGCTGACAGCTAAGGACGGCAGGGTAGAGGGTGGAGGGATTACACAAAAAGAAAAAAGTACTATGGACATGGACAATAGTCCTGCAGGGGGAGAGGAGGAGGGTATAAGGGGACTAAATGGTAATGGAAAAATACAATAAAAACAAAATTGGTTTTATTTTTTATATTTTATATATTTGTAGAGAGAGGGGAAGGGAGGAAGAAAGAGGGCGAGAAACATCAATGTGTGGTTGCCTCTCATGCCCCACGCCCCACTGTGGACCTGGCCCACAACCCTGGCATATGCCCCAATTGGGAATCAAACTGGTGACCCTTTGGTTTGTGGGCCAACACTCAATCCACTGAGCTACACCAGCCAGGACTATTTTTATATATATATTTTTAAATGAGGCTTGTCTGTGGGAAGCAATTTCAATTTCAGAGGACATGTCTCCTCCCACTTTTTGTTTTGGTATCACTTCCACTGCTTGTTTAGGTTTTCAAGTCATGGCAGACAGAAAAGCCTTGGCAACTGAATAACACCTTGAACAATTATTCAGTGTTGCATTTATTGGCTCTACCATACTTCAATAGCTGACCTTGGGCAAATTACATAGCTTCTTTGAGCGTTGGTTTTCTCATCTGTAAGTGGGTATACTCATGTGTGCTTTGCAGGGTTACTGTACCTAACACAGCTCTGGCACAAAGAAGCCTAGCAGCAAATGTAAGTTACCTTTTCAATATAAATAGGAGTATAAGGGACACCCTGCAATGTATTGAGCACAGCACTGCCCAATAGAAATCTAATGTGAGCCTCAAATGTGGGCCACAGATGTAATTTTACATTTTCTAGAAGCCACACCAAAAAGGGTAAAAGAACCAGATGAATTTAATTGTAATACTATATGGGGTGGGGAAAAGTAGGCTTATAATCATCATGAAGGTTATGATTGTTACAGTAGCTTTATTAACTCAACAAGAATAAACTCTGTGTTTTGGATACTCATAACTAACTGTAAACCTACTTTTGCTGACCACTATATTGACTTAACCAACTTAACCAATATCATTTCAGCATGTAATCAATATAAAAATAATGCGATAGTTTGTATTCTTTTTTTTTACACCAAGTCTTTGAAATCCAGCATGAATTCTATACTTAATAACACATCTCAGTTTGGACTAGCACATTTCAAGTGCTCCTAAGCACTTGTGGCCGGTGCAGCCTTAACTCTTCTGATGGGATTGCATCTCTTTAAATTTTGACTTGATTTTTAGCACACGTTTCAAGTTGTGGAAGTGCTGGGCCAAGTCCCGTTCCTTTAATATCACTAATTTAAAGTTGTCTCATACATCAGATAGAACATGGAACCAATTATCCTAGAGCAGGAAGCCCCAATCTCTTTGTGAGGAATGGCTATTTTTCTTTTCCTCAAAACTTTCAAACCTCCGAAACATTAGATAAGTGGATAGAGGGGAAGGTGACAACAAAATTCCAGTGGCCTGGGGGAGGAGACCTTCCTCATAGCTACACACTCCTCACTGATGGAAATCTAAGCAACCTGGGGACTGACTTAACTTTGCTGTCAGCGATCATGATGGTCAGGGTGGTCATGATGGTCAGGGTCAGAACACCCTTGATGTTCATCAAGGCTGGCAGGGAGGCTGCACCTTGATGAACAGCCTGGATGGATGAAGGCTGTACTAGACTTGCTGGTGTAAGAAACACCAAGTTTTCCAGATACTAGGTGGCATCTTAGATATTAGAGTCCACTGCAAATAATGGTTCATGCTCAGTTAATTATGGGCACTAAGGACATAGTAATAGAAACTGATAAGATCGTGTTTGGTGTAGAAACAGAAAAGCAGTAAACTCTGACAAGTCTCTGCATAACTAACCTTCATCTTTTGGAACAAAGGAGAACTCAGGCCCTTCATGTTATCTATCCTTGGTTCATATTTTTGGAACTTGCTCCCACCCAGGGACTCCAAGGATTTCTTAAATGTCAATCTAACCACAGTACGACTCGAGGCACTCTTTAGTGGTTCTTGTGTTGTTGACATTTTTTGTTCTGTTTCCTTCCAGACTTTTTTCTATAAACTTTTTGTGATCTCTTCATAGCTGAGCTCAAATTTAACATATAATTCTGTACCTCACTTTTACCAACTTACAATGTTTGCATTTTCCATGTTTTCATGTTGACTTCATAGACTATATTTTAATGATGGTATAATGATGGTATAATTGAGTGCATGTGCCATGATTTATGTAATCATTCTTTCATTATTATTTCCCCTCTGGATATTATAGGGTGTAATTTTGTTTCATAACACTTGGGCACCAGAAACATTACCATTCTTTATTCTTTAAAATTAAGTTAAATCTGGGTTAGGCTAGAAAGTTAGGCTACATTTCACGTACCTACCCAAGCTGGCCTAAATCATAAGAGAGATGCATGGGCCTCTAACTGGAAGTTCAGAGGAGGTTTCGGGGTTGATCTTGTTCAGTTACCTGACATCATCAAGGACCCAGGTTCTTCCTGTTTCTGCTCTATCTCTGCACAGTTAGCTTCACCTTGGTACAAGATGGTTGTCAACTGATGTCACATGCTTTTTTGTGTACATTCAGAGATGGGGAGGAGGGAGGGAGGGAGGGGGGGAGAGAGAGAGAGAGAGAGAGAGAGAGAGAGATTCTTCCAGAATCTCCCTCTGAATAGCAAGTAAGTTTTTTTCACAGCCACCCCCAGGAAATGTCTCCTCCTTACCCATTGTCCTAAATTGGGTCATATGCCCATCCCCCACCAAGAGCCATGGTCAGAATTAAGCTCATTAGTCTTTAGATTGAGACATATATCTCATTACTACAAATAAAGCAGGCTACTTCCCTGCAAAAGCACAAATGCACTGCGTGGGGAAGTAAACATAGTTACCAATGGAAGAAGGAATGAATTTGTAGAGATCGCTAAAACATCTCCTATATCTTCCAACTTCTGTTTTTCAGCCCTAGAAACCAAAACACCCAGCTATACAAACACAGCTAATGAAGTACCCAAGACACAGCAGTCCTCAGCCCACACCTAAAGGCTTCCCCTCTCCATTGTCTTTCAGGTGAGGGAAGATCAGCTACCCCTTTCTTCTGACCCTCCAAGACCAACAAAAACAAATCACAGATTTAATTTCTCAATACAGTATCCTGCTACACCATCTATGTACTTAAGGTTTTGTTTTTTTTTCACCTCCTTTGGGGAGAGAGAAAGACGACTAAGACTGTGCACCCTCCTTAATTAGAAATGAAAGGACCAGTATAGACTTCAAGAGGATTTGCACCATCCAAAAAAGTTTGTCAAAAAAAAAAATCAAGAATCTGGGTACTTGGGAGAATAGAGCTACTGCTTCAAATCACACACATATTTGATTAAAGACAAATTTAGTAAAACTTTATTAAGTAACCCTCGCTCCTCTAGTTCACTGATCTTCACACTTTAAAATCCCATTCTTAAAAAAAGTGGGCCGGTGAATCTTGGACACAACTGAAATTTCCTTTAATAGGTGAATGACTAAATAAACAATGATATATTTAGACAATGAAATATTATTCAGCCTTAAATGAGATATCGAGTCACAGAAAGATATGGAATAATCTTTAAAGTACACTGCAAAGTGAAAGAAGCGAAAATGAAAGGCTACACCTTGTATGATTTCAACTGTAGAACTTCTGGAAAAGACAAAACTGTGCATGCAGGCAATAAAAAGATCAATGGTTGCCAGGGCCTGGTGGAAGAGATGTATGGGCAGAGCGCAGAGGACTTGTAGGCCAGTGAAACTGTCCTGCATGATACTATAATGGTGGATATATGTCATTATACATTTGTCCAAACCCGTAGACTATACAACAGTGAGAGTAAATGCAAAGTCTGGATTTGGGTTGATAATGATGCATCAGTGTAAGCTCACTGATTGTAACAAATGTATCATTCTGTTGTGCACTGTTGATGGTGGGAGGTTGTGTGCACAGGGGCATGCAGGAACTCCCTGTATTTTCAACCCAATTTTGCTGTGTACCTGAAATGATTTTAAATAATTAAGCCTATTTTTAAAAATGCAGGCCAGTATTATGGAAGAACTGAGAATTGAGAGTCAGGAGACTCAGACACAAACCCAGCCTGTCATTTACATGCTGTGTAATCTTAAATTATTTTAACCTTTCTGTACCTAAGTTGACTCACATGTAAAATGAGGACAATAGTAATCCATAAGATTATTTAGTGTGAAGAGACAACCATAGGTACTTGCACAAAGCACATAGTAGGTGCTCAAAAAATGCTTATTGAGCTCTGGCTGGTGGGGCTCAGTGGATTGAGTACCAGCCTGTGAACCAAAGGGTCACTGGTTTGATTCCCAGTCAGGGCACATGCCTGGGTTGTAGGCCAGGTCCCCGGTAGGGGGTGCACAAAAGACAACCACACATTGATGTTCCTCTCCCTCTCTTCCTCCCTTCCTCTCTCTAAAAAAATTAATAAATAAAATATTTTTAGAAATGCTGATTAAGAGTGAAGATAAAAGGAGGAGGAGAAGATCAGTATTTCCTAAAGTCAAGAGCTGTTGGAGGCATTTTATAACAAGATCCATCAATTAATGGTGATGAGATAATCAGCAGTTATTTTTTTTTTTACCTCATATGGTCCACTCCACTTTGGGTTTGGGCTTTTGGCTTTATCAGATTATGATTTAATAAAATTTTCATTATTGCTTCTATTCTTCAGAACACTACCCTTGCCTTTGTTCTCTATTAAGAGCTCACGGGAAGGAATGCAGTTTGGGGTAGGTTTTGTCATAACTGTTGTTGGTTTTCATTTATTTAATAGATATTTACTGTGAGCCTGAATGGGGACTGGTTGTTATGCTGCACACTGGGGATGAAGCACTGAATAAGCCAGACTTAGGTCCAGTGGTCACAGAGCTTATGCCTAGTGCCAAAGATAGGCATTAATTGACTTATATCAGAGTGTTTTGAGTGTTACAGTGGGAAGTAATCAGGAAACCATATAAATAGCAAGGGGAACACATCACCTTTATGGACAGGAAAGGCCTCCCTTGATGTCTAAATGCTGAGTATGCTGAGGTCTGAGGCATTAGCTAAAAGGAATAGGGAACTGGATTAGAGTGTATAGGGGCAGGACAGCAGGTTCTCACCTTTGACTATGCATCAGAATGAGTTAGCTATTACTGCATAACAAATCAGCCACAAATTTATCAGCTGGAAACAGCAAGCATTCATTACAACAAACTGAGAGGTTTTGTGGGTCAGGAGCCCGGGAGCTGCTTAGCTGAGTGCTTGTGACCCAGGGTCTCTCACAAGGTTACAGTCAAGGTGCAGGACAAGAGAGGGCTCTGCTTCTAAACCGACCTGCTTCCCAGCTCAAATGCGGCATGCAGCATGTGGGTGGCTTCTGAGACAGAGAGAAATGGAATATGAACCTCAAGATGGGAGCCACAGTGTTTTTTAAATGTTCACTTTATTATTATTAGTTTTGTAAAACTTGTCCTCTAAATGTTCAGTCATCATTCTATGGATATAAAATATCTTTACTGACATCCTGTTTTTTCATTTATATTATTTGAAAATATTTTATTTTACATTTTGTAATCAAAAGGTACTTATATTTCCCTGTTGAGATATAATTGATGTAAAACATCATATAAGTTTAAGGTGTATAGCATACTGATTTGATAGCTGTATGTCTCGTGAAACGATTACCACAATAAATTTAGTTAACATCCAACAACTCACATAGTTATAAATATTTTCCCCTTGTGATGAGAACTTTTAAGATCTGCTCTCTCAGCAACCTTCAAACCTCCCAGTTATAAGATAAATAAGTTTTGGGTATGTAACATGCAACATAGTTACTATAATCAACAGTGCTGTATTGTGTAATTGACTTTATTTTTTAGAACAGTTTCAGAATTACAGCAAAATTAAAAGATAATACACAAGTTCCCATACTCGCATTATCTTGGTACATTTGGTACACTTCATGAACGAATGTTGATACATTATTATTAAACAGAGTTGTTCCAAAGTCCATCCTTTGTTCTGAATTCCTTAGTTTTTACCTAATATCCTTAAATCTCTTCTAGAATCCCATCCAGGATAGTAATTTATGATTAGTTCTCATGTCTCCTTAGGCTTCTCTTGGCTGTGACAGTTTGCTAGATTTTCCTTGTTTTTAATGACCTTTATAATTTTGAGGAATTACTGGTCAGGGATATTGTAGAACTGGAGTTGTTTTATAGCCTAATCTTTGAAGTGAGCTCTCATCACTCTGGCCATCCTTTGTTTGTTAGAAGCTAGTACTACTAAATCCTTTGAGGGGAGGAATATTAAAGAATTTGGGGCTATATCTTTAAAACCTCCATAGCTTGCCAGGCCTCACCCCCGGAGTTTCTGATTCAGTAAGTCTAGAGTGGGGTCCAAGAATCTGCTTTCTAACAAGTTCCCAGGTGACTCCCCTGCTGCTGGTCCAAGGATATCGCTTTGAAAGCCACTGGGATTAGGGCCCCTGGGAAAGACCTCGGTGTGTACAGGAATATAAAAAGTTCATCAGGGTCTATTTATTTCTCTCAAGACCTGTCTATTGTAACTACAACCTGTACTGAAATCAACCCACTGGTTTAGCTTCTGAATTTTGCCAATTAACACGAAACTATTAGCTAAAAATATGTGTTGCTATATAAAACACATACAATATCTTGTGTTTTTATTGGATGTGATTTATTTCATTTGATTGTTGCAAATACCAGGGAGAGAAATCAGGTACCTTCCTCTGATATAAGAAGTAACTGGGACACAGAAAGTCTAAGTGACTTGTGTAAGCTCACACAGCTAGTTAATGATAGAACCAAGTTCAGGACTGGGTCATGTGAGCCCTGGACCAGCACAATTTCTATTATACCAGGCTCTTTCATATTGTTCCCAATTCTAAGATTTGCCACCTTTTGGACAATCATCGATAAAACTATGTACATGACACTTCAGGTAATCAAATCAACAGAATACATAGATTTAAAGTAGCATTTTGTTTAGTGGAAAAGGAAGGAATGAAACAAGTGATTTTTCAAGCTCAGAAAGAGCAGCAGCATTTGTAGCTTAAGTTGGGAAAACTTCCCTCTTCACCAGTAATGAATTCTCCCTGCTCACTAACTCCCACAATAGCCACCAAGTACATTCTGCCTCCAGGTTAGCATCTGATGAAGTCACCACAGGCCACAGGTCTTCTTCTCTGCGCACATGGGCTCACCAACAGGATTGCTTAGCTGTGCCAGCCGAGCTCCTGGTTGAAGAGGTTGTTAGTATGTCTCCTTTAGGCTTTGGTTTAGATGGAAAAGAACTGGTAGCCTGTATACAGTACCACCACCAAGATGACTTGAAAATCTAGAAGTGGGAAAGACCATTGTTGTCTTTGAGTGTATGTATTACTGTTCTTTAAGTTCAGAATAGAGATATAATTGAATTGGATGCATACCCATTGAAGGCACAAAAGCTAAGTCAGTAGCTACACACCAAAGAATCTTATTCACTGAGAAAACCAGTCCAATCAGAGCAAAGGAGTGGTTTCTAGCCACAGTTTTACCTTTCCTTAGAAAACATCCTGCCTTTCATTTTAGTTGATGTTTACACGTTGCAAAAAATAAAATAAGGTTTGGTAGAAATGGTTAAGGCAAGCAGTACTTCATATATTCACATTAGGAAATAATGATTTCATATACTGAATCCTGAGTTCAAGTTCACTCTTATGTAGACAAAGAATACCAACACACAGTGTAAGCATAGACTTTTGGTCCCAAAGTAGTGGTGCTGGTGGTGGGGAAGCAAGAAACAGGGAGCTGTCCTATGGTAGTGGGATTGATAAGGGGGTATGAAAGATAGTGCCAATGACCTTAAATTTGATCCTTTCCAATAGTGGTGGGGGTGGGAGCATGAAACAGAGTCAGTGACCTTACAATTAATCCTGCCCAGTGGTGTTAGGGAGAGTGCACAGGGGGTGTGGGAAGAAGGCACAAAACAAAGTGTCAGTGACCTTAAATTCTATTCTGTCCAATGGTGGTGGTGGGTGAAACAGAGTCAATGACTTAACAATTAATCTTGTCTAAAGGAGTTGGCCTAGGTGGGAGGGAGGTGGTGGTTGGGGAACAGGGGCAGTGGGCCACGAAGCAGAATTAATGATGTAAAAATCCTGTCTAAAGGTGTTGGTGAGAGTGGGGGTGAAAGGGTGGGGCTGGGGGGAAGCAGGACACAAGTCAGTGATGTTACAGTTAGTTCTGTCCAAGAGTGAGGGGTGGGCACAAAACAGAACCAGTGAGTTTCATTTGATTCTGCCCAAAGGTGGTGGTGGTGGCAATAGAGGGCATGGGACAGCCACTATGGTTAAGTGGTAAAAAGAACCTAAAAATCAAAGCGTCAAGATGCACGGAACACCTTGAAGCACCACAGCCAGCCTCCAGGGAAAGCCTCCCAGCCCCCCTGAACCTCCTCCACTTTTCTGCCACCGAGGACCTGGTCGGAGGTGGGACCTGAGGTACTGGCACTTGCTTGCCCGAGGAGACCCGGAGCAAGAGAGGAAGGAACCGGCGCCCCGCCACAAAAGAAAGTGAAGGCGACAGCTGGCCAATCAGTGGGCGGCGCGTGCGGCCTCGCGCCCCTCGCGCCCCTCGCGCTCCTCGCGCTCCCGCTACCCCCCTTCCTGCTCCCTCAGGCGCCGCGTACGTGCAGCGGCCGGCTCCGCCCCCATGGGCGGAGCCTGGGGTATCCGAGGTGGGCCGGCAGGGGCCAGGGAGGTGCTGCTGCTGTTGCTGCTTCTGCTGCTGCTGCTTCTGCGGCGGCTGCGCCCGCGGCGCCGAGGACGAGGCTGAGGCCGGGGTGCGCGCTTGACTAACGTGCCGGATCTGCGCCTCTCGGTTACACCGGCCCCTGCGGCCGCTTGTGTGTCTCGGCTGGTGTGTGTACGGCCCCCGTGAGGATGCGGCTGTTCCGGTGCCTGCTGAAGCAGCCGGTGCCCAAGCAGATTGAGCGCTACTCGCGCTTCTCGCCGTCGCCGCTCTCCATCAAGCAGTTCCTGGACTTCGGTGAGTGCAGGGCCCCGGGCCCCCATGTCCCCATGGTCCCCATGGCCCCGGGGCGCAGAACCGCTGTCTTCCGGGCCCTCCACCACCGCGGGTCTCCTCAGCTTTAGGGTAAAGTCGTGGGAACCGCGGGCAGGGCTCTGGGCTGTCCAGGGACTCTCTTGGGGGCTCTGATTTCGGGGCGTGCAGGGACAAGGCCTTATACCCATACCGGTCGGGGGCCTACCCGGAGACACAGAATCTCATCCTGAACGGGACTCCCCAAACCTGCATGTTTAGCTTCAAATCTACTTGACACAGACCTCCCCGCCCTTAAAACTTCCCAGCGGAATGTGGGTGGTTTTTTCACGTTTTTATTTTTAGATTCTTTCTTTGGTTGTTTAAGAGCTGTTTAGAAACACCTTGAGGTCGTATAAATTATGCAATGGCATTTTGTTCCTTTTCTGTTTTAAGGTGCTCTAGTGTGGCCGAGTGTGGCCGGAGCCGCAGGACTCGAACTGCTTTATCTTCTTAGTGTTATGTTAAAATAGTTAGAGGCCTGCGCTGTTTAAGCCTTAGATGCTGGGGAAGAGGGGACGTGTGGGCTCCCAGTGTGAGAGCAGGGTTTGATACAACGCCGGTTAGCACCTTTGCTTGCACCTCAACTTTTGTGTCCCCCACCCACCTTCTCCCCTGTTGAGTTGGCTGGGCTGGTGGGCAGCTCCCACGGATTGAGATGGGAGTACAGCGGACCGGGCGCCCAGCCTGCCTGAGGCCTAGCTGAGATGGGGCTAGATTCCACCACCTTATGTTAATTGGATCATGTTTCCCCAGAGTGGTGCCTTTTCAACCGCTGAGTGAATACTCCTAATTACTGAATGTGTGAGAGCTGGTTGTGGAATACCTAAAGTCAACCAAAAGTGCTCACTCAGGTATCAGAATGGAACTCGGCATCCTTGAAGGAAAACAAAATGGAGCAGCAAAGATTTCTAAGCTCCCAAGGGAAAATAGTCTATTGTTTATGTCTGTTCATTTCAGGAATTTTATGTAAATGTCAAGGAGTAGTCTCAGGTGGACATAAAAACTAAAGTGTGGAATAGGTAGAACACTCGAGGAAGATCCAATGTGCAGAATGTGATATCCATACTGAAGTTGGAATGGGAAGAGAGGCATAGGCTGACGTTGAAACCAGATTAAAGTGTAAGAAACCAGTTTGCCAGAGAATGATGAGGAAAATCGAAGTTGCATCTTAAACTTCACTCCCCAAAGCTTTCCAGTAGTTTTACTCTACCATCTCTGACCACTTGTGAGAATTGCAGAGGTTTGAGGCAGCTACTGACTTCAGAGTTTAGAAAGAAAATGTCGCTGTTGCTATAAATAGCATGTTTGCCATTTCTAATTTATGGTTTAGAGAAGATTCTGAAGGTATCAACCTGTCATTAGGGTAAACTGAGCCAGGCTAATTCACAATAAAGAACAAAAGGAACTCAGAAACTCCCAACTTTTCTCTAATAACTTGGTGAAATTTTACTGGGTTTATTTCTATAGCAGCTAGTATCTACCCATGTTAATAGGTGTCTTGGCAAGGACAGTGCAATATTTGAGTAGGAACACCACGATGGAGAATAGTGTTATTGTGGAAAACCCCTGGGACTAGTATCTGGAAACGTTCTAATTCTTGCTCTGCCACTATAGTCCTCAAGAGTGTGGCCTTGGCTAAGTGACCGAACCCGCCGGGGTTCACTTTCCTCATCAATAAAACGTGAGGATTATATCAGGTAATCTCTAAAGCACAGCTCCAAAACTCTCTGATTGTAATTTCAAAGGAAAAGGGATGAGCTTTTTAGAAGAAAATGACCAAATCTTTTCATAGACATTTCCCATAAAAGGCCTCTGATCTGTTTTGGGAGGGTGGAGGGTTACACTAATCCAGGGTAATGGAAGAAGCATAATAATTGAAAACTTTTCCTAGTAAGGAATCTCACAGAAGAGCCGTATAGAATTGTAGTGGAATTTCTTAGAAACCACAAGCTTGTTTGTAATAATACCCAGAGATGAATTGGGTGGCAAGAAGTCTAACCTTTGATGAGAACTAGGAGAAGACAGTTGTCACACAAAGGCCGTCTCAGCTAATACTTTTCCCTTAGTTCTTCTAGCTCCTGATAGAAGTTCCGTTTGGTCAAGTGATGTGGGAGTTTTATAATTTAGACTGGGTGTGGGGGCATTTTTATAGTGAGGGGGAAGAAGAGTAAAGAGGCTTTCTGCCAGTTTGTGATTAGAGAAAACTGCAGGGGAGGACCACCTCAAGTTCTTCAAGGACTCAGAAGGGGGGAGCAAATGAGTCAGCAGGGTGGGGATGGTGGCAGACTCCTGGGTATATGCTGGCTCCAGAAAGGGCAGCTGAATTGGCACCAGTTCGATATATTTTAAAAGACCTGTGGCTCAAATGAAATAGATGCATGAACCATGTTGACCCACAGGCTGCCACCATGTGAAGTTGATGACCTTCTCCCTGGCTACTTTACAAAAGGGACATAAATTTTTGACTAGAGTAACTGGACAGGGACCAGAGAAAGGATATACATGGAATTTTATGCTTCTGTATTTGTTAGAACCATGTCAACAAATACATCATCATTTCTATGGCCCCTGGAGCAGCTTGATTAGAGTTTGGCTTTTTTTATGGAAGATTTTAAGCATATATAGAAGTAGAGAGTGTACCCCTTACTTAAGAGTGAAGACCAAAACTGGTTGTTACTTCAGAAGCAGTGCTTTTATTTTCTAATTTTCAATTAAATTTATTGGGGTGACATTGGTTGAAACTTATATGATCTTATTAAGCAGTGCTTATATTTTGAAGGACTCTTAGTCTCAGCACTCTTGACATTTTAGGGCAAGTCACTGTCATGGAGGTGCTGTCCTGTGCATGTACTGAAGTAGCATCCCTGGCCTCTACCCACTGGATGCCAGTAGTAACACTCCTCCCCCAAAGTTGTGATAACCAAACAGGTCTCCTGAAGTGCCATGTCCCCTGAGGGAGGCAAACCCCCCCCCTCCATTGAGGACCACTGCTGTAAAGTATTTAGATCAGTGGTTTGCATGCCTGGGCCCATCACCCCAACTTCTAATATAAATGGTCTGGGGGCAGAGTGCTGGGGATTGGTATTTTTAGAAAGTGCCCAGGTTCTAAAGCATAACCAGGGTCGAAAACCACTAATTCGATGGTTTGGATCTAGAGTACTGTTTGCCTTTCATCCGCATGCCTTTTTTCTCTATGCCCTGTAAAATGAGAAGAGTTTCTTGAACTCAACCTTTACTTGAAACATGGCCTTCCACACAGCAAAGGGTAGCAAGAATAGCCAGTGGTCTAAATGGAGCATGAGTCTATAATGGCAGTAGTGCCTTCTAAAGGATGGGATTTTGAAAAATGAAATTTTCTTTTTGGTCTGAGATTATAGTCACATGCTTCCAAATTCAAAAGGTGCTAAAGGACATAGAAAAGTCAGTTTCCAACTTTTGTTTACTAACCTCCCTGTTTTTGCATCAACAGCAGCTTCTGTTTTTGTCTGTACCTTGCTTTTTTTTTTAACTTAATAACTTAGCTTTCCAGAGCTGTATCGGCAAACTGTTTTTTCTTTTTTATGGCTTCTGAGAATTTATTTCTATGAGTGTGCTATATAACTTATTAGCTAACTCCCTGTTGATGGTTAGGAGGTCGTTTTGAATCGTTGCTATGACGAGCAGTACTACAGTGAATTACTGTGCTTGTATGACTATATATGACAAATTCCTAAACATAGGATTACTACATCAAGGGGCATGCGCATTTGAAATTTTGATAAACATTGTTAACTAGCTTTCCAGAGAGGTTGTCTGTTTATCCTTACTAGAGGTTTGAGTGGGCCTATTTTGTTACACATTCACCCCATTTTTGTCAAAGTTCAGATTAGTGAAAAAATGGTATCTAGATGGCATTATTTCTCCTTGAGTAAACATTTGTTTACTTTAGCTTTTATTATGGAAGATTTTAAATGTAGAAGTAGAGAGTATAGGATGATGAATTCCTGGGTTCATTATATTGCTATCCACGCGCTGGTTGGTTGTCTGTAGATGTTGTGTGTATGAGCAGTCTGTTCGATTTTCTTATCAATGTCATCCTTGTTTTAGAAAGAAATATTTTTCTATATTAAGACCAACTGATCCTTCAAATTATGTGTTCTTTAAAGATTTGTTAGAATACCCCATGAAACCTTTTAAACCTAGTGTGTTTTGGAGGCTCTCATTCTTTGACAACTTTTGGAATTGATCTGTATAGCTTTCCTGTTTCTTCTGGAGTCCATTTTGATATATTTTTCTAGAAAATTATCCTAGTCATTGAGATTTAACGTACATTTGCACAGCTGAGATAGTAGTCTCTTATCAGCTTTAATTTTCTCTGTGACTCTTTCCTTTCTGTTTCTTTTGTATTCTCTCCCCTTTCTTGACTAGATTAGATGGTGGTTTACAGCAATGATTTTCAACCGGTGTGCCCCAATAATTTTCAAAACATGCAATTCCTGACTATTTAGTCAGGGGCACTGACCTCTTTTCCCTTAGACTGTCAAATTAAAAAATGACAACAACTGACACAACAATAGCCATCTGGTGGGAATGAATCAAAATTATACCTATTTTTTTGTTGGATTGGCAAAAATAATTTTTTGGTGTGCCGCAGAATTTTAGTAATTGGTTTAAGTGTGCCATGAGATGAAAAAGGTTGAAAATTGCTGGTTTATATGATTGGATTCATTTATTAGTTTTATGACTTTTGTTTCTGGTTCATTTGACTTTCTTTTCTGCTTTGCTGTTTATTTCAGTATGTAGGGCTACAGTTTTGTAACCCTAATTTTCTTTATGTTTAGTTCTGCTGCACTGTGATCAGAGGATGTTATCTGAATCATTATTTAATTTATTGATGTTTACTTTACAGTCTAATTATTTGGTCATTTCTTGTGAATGTTCTTTGGTCAGCAAAAAGAAGATTACACTCTTTTCTCAGGTTACAGTTTGATATGTCAAATCTACCATATTAATTATGTTATTGAAGTTTTCTCTACTTTTACTTTTCAAATATACTTGCTGTGTCATGGTCCAAAAGAAGGTCAAGTCTCCTAATAACATGATTTTATTTCTTCATATGTTGCCTGTGGTTTTTGCTTTATGCCTGTTGATGCTATGTTTGCCGCTTAGATATTGTTGCCTGTTGTGTCCTCGTTGTGAGATGTACCATTTAGCGATAGAGTGCTGTCCTTTCACCAGTGTAATGCGTTTTGGCCTGGATTCAACCATATTTGACATTGAGATCTGGAACTTGATTTTCCTTTTGTTTATACTTTCTGGTAGAGCATTGCCATCCTTTTATTTTCAGAATTACTTTGCTTACATATTACATTGAAATACAATATAAAGTTAGGTTTTGCTTTGTGAATCAGACTTTGGCTTCTGTGTGGTTAAGTGTAATCAATTTATGTTTACTGATATGACAGATCTGCCATCTGTTATGATAAACATCTATAATTTTCTTTGCTTTCTGTTTTTAATACATCAATGTTCTACTATATTGTATATCTTATTTGCTTTATTATATTTCTTTTAATAATTAGGTTTGAATTTTTGGTTCCGGTGATTGTCTTCATAATTATTTCTTTATTTCTTTAGCCTTCTGTGTCCACTATGGTCAGCTCCAGTCACTTGAGCCTACTGAGCTCCTGAAATGTGGTTGGTGTGGCTGAGAAACTGAATTGATTCAATTGTCATTTAAACATAAAACTGATACTTAAATCAGTTAATTGGAAAACTTTTAAGTGTGTTTGGAACAATTTGGATATGTGAATCTACCTTAACTCTTGATGAAATCTAATTATATCAGTAGGTCAATAATTTCTGATAGAAATGTAGCTTTGACTTGAGAGTGTAAGAATAAAATATACACTGGATTTCATAGACTTTTTATGTTAAAATAGTCAAATATCTCAATATATTTTTGTATTAATTCCCCATTGAACTAATTATCTTTTGGATATGTTAGAATAAAGAAAATGTCGAAAATTTTACCGTGTCTCCTAGCAAGTTTAAAATTACACATGCGGCTCACGTTATATTTCTGTTGGACAGTGAAGCTTCAGATAATATATATATTTATTAGGAGTAATAGGAACGTAACATTTTAATGGTCAGAATAAACATTTATTCATTGATTTTATTTCTCAATGTAACTTTTCCTTTTTTCCCCTGAAACCTGTACTCTCAGGATTTTGGGACCAATTTATTATCTTTGGGAGTTAATGTTATGGTAGTTCTTTGTTATATTTGCAAAAGTTTGAGGTCTTTCTATTAAGTAATTGTCATGAATTAAAAGTTCTCTTAGTGCCCCAGCTGGTGTAGCCCAGTGGATTGAGTGCTGGCCTGCAAACCAAAGGGTCACCGGTTCAATTCCCAGTCAGGGCACATGCCGGGGGTTGTGAGCCAGGTTCCCAGTGGGGGGTGCGTGAGAGACAACCACACATTGATGTTTCTGTCCCTCTCTTTCTCCTTCCCTTCCCCTCTCTCTAAAAATAAATAAATAAATATTTTTTAAAATTCTCTTAGTGATATAAGAAAAGAAGAACTTGGGCTGTTATGACAAAATAAAATAGAACCTCTGAATCTTGAGTGAGTTCATAGGAAATGATTCACATTTGCATTCAGACGTGCTCTTCATCATTCAGTTTTGCCCTGTCCTTCTGATTCCTTCGTTAATCACTTTTATCCCTCCCGGCAGACTTACTTCTACTTGTTTTATTTTCCAGTTCCTTTGCACTTGTGTTTTGCATAGCTGCACTTTTTATATTAAAGGCATTTGCACCTGGCCTCTGTTATTTTATTCTAAACTGTTTCTTTGCAGAGGGCGGGCCCTTGCTTCCTCCTAACCTGTCAAAGCCTCCTCCTCTCACAGCCTCCTCCTCTCTCAGCCTGCTCCTGTCACAGCCTCCTAGGATGTTTTGCTCTCTGCACAGAGTGTGCGCTAAATAAATAGCAATTACTGACTCCATACAAAGGTTATTAAACATTCTGTCACTTTGAGTTAGTTGTTATATAAGTTTAAACTTCTATAATGTCCCCACATTTAAATATAGCATCTCCCAAATGAAACCATCAGAAAGCAGGTTGTCTGCTAACTCCATCCTCTTTCCACAGAAAAGATTCCTCCCAGAATCGTACTGATTCTGTGAGCCTCTGAGCCTTTAGCTATTAGAAGGTGGCAGACAGTTTCCTGGTTTTAGCTATTTTTGAGGTTTAGGGGTCTAGCCACCTCCACTTTCCTTTAGAAAGTATTTTAAGGTTCTGATATCCACTGAGAGGTTGACTTTGATTCCAAATGACTGCTCTTTGAAAGAAATGTCTTGGGTTTTTAAGTTATTACATTCCTTGAAGCCAGGGGAGAACAGTGATTTTGTTTCTGAAGAAGATAAAAGGGATTTTTATTTTGTTTTGTTTTAATTGTGTTAAGAAAAGGGAAAAACAATCAGATTCTATTTCCAGGTATGTTTCTTTTGTACCTTTACCTATATGCTCAAGACATACCTTTTCTGTAAGCAGTAGGGTTTTTCTACTGTGATGAGTTGCCAAGAATTAGACTAATCTGTTGGGAGACAGAGTGAACTACTCAGAATTAAAGGGGAAGAGAACAACTTCATTTATAATAAAGATATCTAATGTGACTTACTGTATCCTGACCAGTATTTCAATACAAGGAAAGAATTGGCCTTTCAGGCCTTAATGATCTTGTAGGGCTGAATTTCAACATAGCCTGGTTTTATGAGACTCCAGGCACTAAAAGTGTGTAGCTCTGGCTTCCTTCCATGCATTTGTTTTATGAGCTTTTGAAAGGGAGACACAAACACACTGACCTAGTGATGACTGAGTTTCCACCCATTAAGCATTGGGAAATTGATTAGACTGTTCGCAAGATTTGGGAAACCTAGGCCCTGGCTGGTGTGGCTCAGTGGATTGAGCACTGGCCTGCAAATTAGGGGGTCACCGGTTTGATTCCCAGTCAGGGCATATGCCTGGGTTGTGGGCCAGGTTCCCAGTGGGGGCTGCATGAGAGGCAACCACACATTGGTGTTTCTCTCCCTCTCTTTTTCCCTCCCTTCCCTTCTCTCTAAAAATGAATAAAACTGTTTTAAAAAGAGTTGGGAAACCTTGGATTTGTTACTGGATGGGATCAGAAAATATCATCACTTTTACTTTTTAAAAATATTCTATGTGCTTTCTATTGTTTTACTTCCATGATAATCTTGATTTCAGAGTTGAGCAAATCCTCTTGTTTTCGGAATACCGCTGTCTAAGAGAGGTTGTCAACTATAGCCTGAAGGCCAGCCACCTGTTTTTTGTTTTGTAATTAATAGATTTTATTTTTAAGGGCAGTTTGAGGCTCACAACAACATTTGGCAGAACAGGGAGTTCCCGCCTAACTCCCCTCCCGGATGCAGCCTCCTCCACCATCAGCATCCTTCACTAGTGTGGGACATTTGTTACAACTGATGAGCCCACGTTGATCCATTATTACCACCCAAAGTCCATAGTTTACATTGGGGTTCACTATTTGGTACACTCTATGGGTTTGAAAAACACCTGTTTTTGTAAATAATGTTTTCTTGAAACACACAATCATGCACATTTGTTACATTTTATCTGTGACTTCTTTCCCTCCACAACAGTAGTTGAGGAATTGCCTTAGAAATGGTTTGGTCCAGAAAGCCAAAAATGTTTACCAATTGGCCCTTTACGCAAAGTTTGTGACCTCTAGTCTAAGTGAATTCCATTCCCAGTTAAAGACGATTGAAGTGATTGCTCTTAATTTGCATCTAAATGATAAAGCTCTGTTTCTCCCCTTGGCTAGTAACAGTAAACCTTGGCTATCAGGAGTGTGACTTTTGTGATACCTAAGACTTTCCCAGGTAATTGGCAGTTTACCTATGGGTATATGCTCCTGAGTGGAATTACCGTGCGAAAGGTTTGAGGAATTTTATAACTTTAATCTACAGGGCTGTCCCCAAGGTTTTAAGTGAACCAGTTTCTCCACAGCCCTGCCAAAATGAGGTTTTAGGATTTTAATTGTGTAATAGGTAATATAGAAGCTGCAAGTTGTGTCCCCACCCCCATGTGGGTTTATTTTCTGCATTTTGTTGTGTGTAAAATACCCTTGACCATTTAAGCTGGAACCTGGAGTTTTAATTATGAGTGTGAATTCCTTGTGTATCTGGCATAGTGAGCTATTGTGCTATGTAAATATTGTTTCCCACTGTGTTCCATTCTTTGGTAATTATCAAAACATACAATTAAAGGCATTTGCAAAGAAAATCACCTATAATCCTTCTTCCATCTATTTTTTTTTTTTGCAATAGCCTTCCAGCTTTTGCCCATATATTTACACCGTTGAACACCAAAAGTTGGTTTCCTTTTTATTTAGTACACAGCCCAAATTTTTATACACTTGATCATTTATAGTGCTTTATTCCTCTGGAATTGCTTGCTATTTCTGATGGGACTTTTTACCCAAGCCCAAGAAGAGCTATGAACAAAGAGCTATATGTCAAATTTTATGAATCTTATGAGTCTGTGCATGCTTTCCTGCTGTTACTACCTGTTTGTGTCATAGAGGTGGTTTCTGGGAATGTGTGAGGTGCTAACCAAATTGTCCTTTATCTAAAGTGTCCCTGGAAGCTTTCTGGATTGGGGACACAAATAGAAGAACAAATGTAAATATGCGTGCTACTCTTTTTCTTGATTTCTTAATCCTTTTGTTAGCTCCTTGCTCCTATAGGTGCTCTTTGGAGTTGTTCCAGGATGTATATTATGAGGCAAAATTGGTGTAGGAGAAACTCAAATCTTCTCTCTCCTCTTAGATTCATTCAGTGGGAACTTGAGCTCAGAGATCATCTGTCCAAAGTCCCCAGTTTCACACATGGTAAAGTCGAAACCCTGAGTAATGAAGAGACTGCTCAAACCATTAGCTGGTTGTTGACATGACATCTTGGCCACCTCTTCCAAAGTAAACCAGAAATTATTCTTTTTAGGAGGCAAAGCCACCTTACTTTTTGTGTACCACTATCTAGCAGACACAATAGTGGAAAGATGTAGCTGTAATTCTCACGATATCTAGGTGAAGTAGCTGTTTCCATTTCTTGGATGAAGATGCTAAAGCTGAGATGATTTAAGTACCTCGACTAAGCAAAGTTAGGGGCAAAACCACAGTTAATGCTCTGGGAGGTTGAGCTTTTAAACCTATGCATTTTCCATTCAACGTAATCTAGCATTTCTTTCCACATAATATGCCATTGCCCCAGTGCAATTCTTTCTAGCAGACAGTTTTAGTAATGCTGAGGTTTTGTCTGAATTTGTTCTGTTACACAATCAGGGAATTGCATAATCTAATGGTCATCCGATGTTACCATTTCTGAACTTTTAGATTAATACCTACCTACTTACTTACACTGAAACAATTATTCTGAGGATCACTGCCATTCGTGTCTGTGTTAATTGTCTTTGGGAATATGAGAAGCAGTCCATGTAGACTGTACTCAAATCTTGATTCCTGGTGCCTACCACCAGTGGAAGCTTGGGCTAACCACTACATTCCAGTGACCTTATCTGCAAAATGGAAATGATAACATCTATTCATAGGCTTCTTACACTGCTGAAATTGAGAACTGTGTGGCACAATGTGTGGCACATGGTAGGTGCTCTGTAAATACTGGCTGTGCCTTTTTTATGGGAAATGAGTGACACAGCATTTCCTGGATGAAATCAGCTTCTTGCTAAGAACAAAAACTGCGTAGGGTGCTCTAAATCTCCAGTGTTAATTATCTCAAAGGTTGTTGGCTGAAGGTTTCAGCTATATAAACTGATCATTTTCCAAGAAACAGCACTTTCAGCTCATATGTGCTTTGAGCATGAATGGCCTTGGATCCTTCTCATTCACTGTAATGGTTAACTTAACATTTTCCTCAGTTAACCTGCAAGATGAGTACACTGTGACCTTTACTTAACTGTTCCTGCTTCCATGACAACAAGACATCCTGTAACTCACCAATCCACCCTTAAGACTAGATCGCAACCCTCTCTGGAATTATGTTGATGTGGATCTGTGTGGTGGTTTTGGCTATGATGGTTATTTACATGTTCTTGCTGGTCAAAGTTGTATTGATATCAGTTCTGAGCACTCCGTGGCCGGACACACCATATTAACAGTTACTGCCACCGCAGTATCACCTTCCTATCTACCTTTTGGCCCTTCCCCTAACTCTAAGGATTTCAATACCTCTAACCAGATGGATAGAATGCAATGATCTGCCCATAAGAGAAATTGACCATTACCAGCAACTGTTAGCTTGAACCACTGAATTTTATTTGCTATGGTAAGTTTATACTGAAACTTACTAGGTATTTTAATTTTCAGTTCTAATCAGTAAATATTAAATACCTGCAATGTGCCACGTAGTGTGCTAACAGACTCTTCCATTTTGTGAGGGATCCTGGGACCCGCAGGATATAGAACTCAGTGACTGGGGGGCAGTGGCAGAGGGGTTGCCCATGCAGTGGGCACAGACCATGGGCTCACAATGAAATCCATGTACAACTTGCTTTGGCCTTATCTGCCATTCCGAAGGGCAGGTTTCTCACTAGTCTGCTTATGGGCATGTATATTTCAAAGGAGTAAACAAATGGGATTTCTACAGAAGGGATCAAGTCACTGGTAGACATCACTCACTTTCCCTCGGCACAGGCACAGATGTCCATCAGGGGAAGACCTACAACCCTCTCCTGCCTTAACTTTAGGGACTCCACCATGGACACTCTGCAACCTCTATTCCTGTAACAACAACAACAACAACAACAACAACAGTCATGACATAAAGGTACATATCGTGAGCTTCAGACACCTTCAGGAAAGTCTGCATAGAGTAGCATGTTCTTATGAGATTTTTGTATTTTTTTAAAGAGTAGAATGGCTCTAGTACATTATTTTAATTTTCAATTCTCACTAGAGGACATGCTTATTGATTTTAGAGCAAAGGGAAGGGAGGGAAAGAAACATTGATCAGTTGCCTCTTGCATGTGCACCGGACCAGGGATCTAACCCACAATCTAGGCATGTGTCCTGACCAGGAATGAACCTACAATCTTTTGGTATATGGGATGATGCTCCAAGCAACTGAGCCACACTGGTCAGGGCTCTAGTAGGTTTATTCCATTTAAATAGCAGACTGGGTCTAGTTATAGGACAACCTTTTGTAGAAGACTGTTTTTCTTTAAAAACACTTCTTAATGACTACATACTTCCCCTTGTAAATATACAATACTGTAATTTATTTTACTGTTCCCTTATTGTTGGACATTTAGGTTGTTTACAATGTCCCTTCCAAATCTTTTATTTGAAAACATTTGTGCTGTGTAGTATTCCATTGTGTAAATAAATGTACCATAGTTTTTTGATCCACTCATTTCAGTGAAATAAGCCAGATGGTGAAAGACAAATACCATAGCATGTTACCTATAAGTGGAACCTAATCAACAAAACAAACAAGCAAGCAAAATAGAACCAGAGACATGGAACAAAAGCACAGTATGTAGAACTCAGTAACCAGAGGGGAGGGGAGGGGATAACGGAGAACGAAGGGGAAGGGTTGTCAAGGAACATGTATAAAGGATACATGGACAGAGACAAGAGGGGAGGGGGGTTGAGGGTGGGAGGGAGATAGGGGTGGGTGGGGTGGGGGAAAGTGGTGGCAGGAAAATGGAGATAACTGTAGTTGAACAACAATAATAAATAAATAAAAAGAAAAGGGGAAAAAAACCAATTTCTGACCTTCGGAAAAGGTGTAAAAACAACACAGTTAGCACTCCTGTCTAGCACTTAGATTCACCAGTTATCTGCCATCCAGCAGGTCCTTGAATAATGTTTTATTATGATGTTGATGAGACACCATAGGAACCTAACTGTTGTCTATATCAGTTAAAATTGGTTTTGTTATCTGTCATTTTACCAAAAGTTGCAGAACCTATCTATGATATTAAGTGAGGACTTAAATATATTTGCTTTTTATCTCCCCCCTCAACCCCATTCATTCTCCAGTGTGATGCAGATATCACACTGGAGAATGAAGCGGAAGTCTGCAAACAGAAGGGTTGCCCTCCACCCTGACCATCAGAACATTATTAGGCGGGCAGTTACCCCTAGGCACGGTAAAGGGCAAAAGGGAGGTTATTCTCTAACAACCCTGAATAAACTATTTAAGGAGGATTAGGAAAGCTGGGGTGGCGTTAGGACCTCCACCAAAAAGCCCTCTAAATCAGGTGTTCTGGATGCTCACTTAGTCTTTAGGCTGCCTCACTGTGAAACATGACTAAATAAGCAAGTATCACGAGACTGCTGAGGGAAGCCCGCAGCAAGAAAGAAAGAAACTAAAATAAATGGCCAAAAGAAAAAAAAATGACCCCAGGTGAAACAAATTCAGGCAATAGAAGAATGCTTCAAAATGTAATTTGAGAAATAAATCATCTTCAGTACCTCCTCATGAACATCTTAGGGCAGGTGTCATTTCCCAAGGATAGCCACAATAATGCTTTTTTACAGTGTGCCTTTGCCAGCTCTCCATCAAGAGGGGGAGTCTGATCCCGTGTGCCCTGGAGTCTGAGCAGGCTGTGGCTGCTTTGACCCGCTGAGAATGGCATCTGAGGCTGGGACATAAAAGGCCATACAGCTTCCACTTTGTTTACTGAACCCATACAAGAATCCATCTAGCCCAAGGCTGCCATGCTGTGAGGAAGCCCACAGAGAGGCTTCCCAGCAGTGCTGGTGCTCAGCAGGTCAGCAATGCTCGGCAATGCTCCTAAGTAGAAAGCCTTCAGGTACTTCCAGCACTGCCCCCCATTATGGTCTAGTCACTTCCCTGGCATTGAGTTTTCCCAGCTGAGCTTCCAGGCAAGCCATCACTCCTGTGTGCTGTCTCCATCCCTGACCCACAACACCTGTGAGCATAATGAAACAGATGTTGGACCAAAAGCAGTAGTGTAATCTCTGGGTGTTGTGGGGGCATTGAATGTGATAGGGAATGGGATGTGTGTGAACGCGCCAGTCTTTGGCTCTGAAGTTTCTGGTCCACTGTTAGTGATAATGTTAGTAATAATAACAAGCTCCTGGTCTGGAGTGATGGCAGCCTCAAGTGTGGTAGACCCCCAAATCTGCTATCTATTTTGATCTCTTTTGAAATTCAGGAAGTTTTACCAAACAAAAGAAAACTGTTAAACTTCTCAGGAAATGAAATAGTACTTCTGGAAATGGAGTAAAACAGACATTTTAAAAGTATAAGCGAAGCAAAAGAAAAAAATAAGGGATTCTTCTGAAGCATATTCACAATCATTTGATAGCTCTCCATTCACACTTCAGTTTGTTTCTTTGAAGGACTATTCAGTTAATCATTGTTTAGCCCTGGTAACTCTAAGACTTAATTACTTATGATTTCATAATTCAATGTTTTCAAAAGACTGGAATCTTATAACTGGAGAAAAATAAAAGAGCTGCCCTTAAAATGCTGTTTTCTCCATTATATTTTATCCATTTTAACATGGTTAATGGTGAAAATACATTGGAAACTCAAACATTTAATTGGCAGTATTTAGAGAAGGCAACATTATCTGAATGAGCTGATCATTCTGTTGGATTTTGGTGCCTTGCTTGTAATTTTTCCATGTGTTGCTCTCATTTTCCACCCCCTGATTCCATTACTACTCCTCCCAAACCATCCCCCACCAGGTGTGAAAGCTGAAAGAAGTGGACAAAGATAGCCTTCAAGTAATCCAAACAAGAGACTCTACATTTGGCTGTGAAGTTTCTCAGCCCTCTCTTTAATTATAAAATATATCACTTCATTGACTGAAGAAATAATTAGGGTTTTTTTCCTGCTTCCTGTATAACTTAGTTGAAAAGAGGATTAAAGATTCACCAGAAATACAGACCACTGTGAAAACCAGATGTGAAGAATGAGTCTGAGGTATTATTCTTACTCTCAGAAGGCTAGTCAAATGCTCCTTTCTTATGGTGACCATTAGGGGGAGGGCTCCCTGCATTAAATAGAAAGTCATTTGCGTTTCTATGTCTAATTCATTCTACATCTTGGTGAATGGAAAGCTATTTGGAACCTTTCCAAGCAAAGCAAATCATACCTTTCGCAAATGTAGTAATCGTCTCCAACTTTTCAATGAAAGAGCAAAGTATGAAAAGCAAACAGAAAACCCGAAGAGAATGAAAAGGGCCATTAAATGAGGAGGAAGCAGTGAAGAAAAATACACACGAGTCTATTAAAGCCAACGACTAATTTGTGTTCATTAAAGTCAGAATTTCCCTTGCCCCTCACCCACTCCTTCGTCATCCTCTGAACTGATACTAGAGAATAATTTAATTGGCACATTTGAATAAGATAAAAGTACTTAGAGAAATGCAGAATAAAATAGAAAATCAAAATTAAGGAATGTAGAAAAGCCACATAAGTGGGGAAAAACTGAAGTCAAATAACTGGAAAATAGTATGTCAGAAGACTTATAAAAACAGAACCCTTTTGAGAAGACATTCAATTAAAACCAAAAGGTTCTTTTTTTGTAAGTTTACTTTTAAAAAGTTTATTGGAACCCTTTGGTGAAACTAAGCATCCAGCATTAACACACAGGATAAAATATTTTCAACTTATATGAGGAAAACCACTGAGAAGTTTTAAAAAAATCAGGTAGTTCATATTTATTTTTAGGTTCACTAATTAACTATAAAAGACGTATCCCTTGTTTAAGCTGATGTATAATTAAGGTATCTGAGTACAAAGAAGTTTTCTCGAAAGCTAAATTAGAATGTAGGAGGCAAAACCTGACATTTTTCAGGTACTCTTTTTTAAAACTACAAATTTTGGGAAGTATTATCTATTCTCCAATAAATCATTGAGAAGCTACCATAGGTGAGGCCCTCTAATTGGTGCCATGGGGGATATATAGAGAGAGAAATAAAATAACATTTCTTTCTACACTAGTTTATAAAAGACTGGTAATCCAAGAAGGCTAGCTAGCATAAATGCTTCTTGAAACTTGGTCATCTTAGACCATGCCAAATGAGTGGTTGTGTTTTCTAGTCAGTGCAGAGTTGACCAATGTAAACATCAAGGCCTTTTATTTTAAAATAAATCGAAGTGGATGCTGGGGACACAGAACATACTTTAATTCTTTTTAATCCTTTTTTAATTATGTAGAATCATCAAGTGAGCACAGGCAGAGCACTGAACCAGAATGCAGTTGGGCTCTCAGGGCTCAGAAAATACCAGGCCTTTTCGATCTGGCACATATGGCCTCAGGCTGTTTCATTTTATCATCCTTGGCATTGTTAGTGGTTGCTATTTAATGAGCCCCTTCTTCTACATTTTAACAACTTGTTAATGTTAAATGTTGGCACTTTTTCACCCTCACCACAGCCTCTACAAAATAGGCACTGTTTTTATTTTATTTATTTATTTTTAAAGATTTTCTTTCTTTCTTTCTTTACTTATTTATTAGAGAGAGGAGAAAGGAGGGAGAAAGAGAGGGACAGAAATATCAATGTGTGAGAGATCACATCAATGCCTCTCACATGCCCCCTAACTGGGGATCTGGCCCAAAATCCAGGCATGTCGCATGACTGGGAATTGAACCAGCAACCTTTTGGTTTGCAGGCCGGCACTCAGTCCGCTGAGCCACACCAGCCAGGGCTGTTTTTATTTTATAGATGGCAATATTGAGACTTAGAAGTGTAATGACAGTTATCTGCGTTCATGAAGCTAGTGGGTACTGGAGTCAGGATTCAAACTCAAATCTACTGCTAGCACTTAATCTTGGCTTTACTTTTCTGCAGGACCGCAGTCTCATATCTGAGCTCTGATGTGTAACAAGCTCTAAAAATGGAAGTTCCTTTTCATACCTTTGGTGGCAAAACTCATTGCGTGGTAAAAGCTTATCCAACCTGATTTTAGGTCATGGTCTTTATCTTGCTCTGTGTAAATGTGCACAGATTTAACTGCAGCTATGTTGTGTCTGCATAATAGATCATATTACACAATGAATGTACATAATCCCTTTTACTTTCCTAAAATCTGACAACCTTTATATTCCAAAGCCATCTAGCCCTGAGGGTTTCCAGAACAGATATGGACCTGGCCTCCCCTTGCCATGTGCCTCCTGCCAGCCTGCTCTCATTTCTCATTGCCCTCCCTCTTCACCCTACCCATGTGCTTCTAATTTGATGCTCCACATATGCTGTGGACATGGAAATTTAAGCATGTAAACTTCCCCTACCCCAAAAGTCAACTATTTTTTTTCCTGAGTTCATACTGATACTCCCAGTTCTGATTCATCACCACAGGGTTCTTTCTCTTCTTCCCCATTCTCTAAGTTACTCTTCCTATGGGGACAATGTCAACATTTTTTGAACTTAAAAAATAAATTCCTTTTGGGGATCCAGGATGGTGGCAGAGTATGTGGAAGTAGCTATATTCACCTCCTCCCACGACCAAACTAAAATTACAACTATATTATTGGACAATCAACCTGAATACCAACCAAAGGCTAGTGGAACAGAAGTCTTATAACCAAGGTTTTACAGAAGGAGCCGCATAGGGAGTGGTAGGAAGGGTGGCGACATGAAAAGGGTTGGCCTGGCTCCCAAGGGTGGTAGCTGACATTGAGGAGGGATATCTCAGCTGCAAAGGTTCCTCCTGAGAAGCATAGGGTCTCAACCCCAAGCTGGGCTCCATAGCAGAGAGCACCAGAGCTGGGAAGAGGTACCCACATAACATCTGGCTGTGAAAAGCAGCAGGGATTCTCTCCCCAGGGAGAGGCAGAAGTCTGCTAGCAACACAGGTGCCCTTTTAAAAGGCCAGCACACAACATCTTGTTCTCACTACTTACCCTGGGCTCCCACCAACTGGTGGGGGGTGGTGGTGGCAGAGCAGACTAGAGTCTGGTAGAGAAAGAGGTGAAGGGATAGCTGCCAGGATCCCTGTGCTGAGTCCCTGTCCCACACTGCAGATCCCATCTTTCTTGGATGGAACACTCCCCTCAACAGCATTGGCCTAGGGGAATGCAGTAGCTATACCCTGTTGACTCCCTGTGGCACCACCTTTGTCACACTGGGAAGAATGAGGAGAATTTGGAGGAGTGGATTGTTAGGTGAGCTTCCCTGTCTCTCGGCCTGGGCCAGAGGTTGCCCATTTCTGAGTAGCCTCCAGGGAATATGGAGCGACAGGAAGGCCTATCCAGTATGAGCAACTTGAGAGGGACCCATAAGTATCACAGAGGACAGAAGAGGGACTGATGGTTATTGAACACTTGCTCTTTGTCAGGCTCCACATACATCATCACAGTCTTGACAAAAACTGAAGTTTCATCCCCATTTTACAGATAAAGGCAGCTGAAACCTAGAGAGGTTAAGAAATTTACCCATGGTGTCCCAGCACCAAAATGGAGGAGATGGGGCTGGAGCACATTTCTGTCCCCAAAGCTCATGTCCTTTCTGTCAGGTTTACAGTAGGGCTGGGGGTTTTGGGGGAGGGTCAGTCGTGAATCCACTCAGGGAAGGGGCTCAGGCTTCTTCTTTCAGGTGGCTGGGAACCTTTTTCTCACTGTGTCCTAGTTAGGTAAATTTGATGCACAACCAGCTCAGAGCAATCAACGGAAGACTCCGTGACATCCGTCTTTAGAGTCACGCAGTATCTGGCCCTTTCAGACATGCCATGGTAGGTCACTCTGCTCCTGAGAGCATGTGTGGTCTGGTTTCTTTGGCACATCCCGAGTCCTGTGTCTCAGTCAGAGATGGGGCCTGTGGCTGCTTCCCTGAGTGGCAGAGTGGTGCCCAAAGAAACACATTAGATGAAAATCCTGGTACACAGTAGGTGAATATTTATGGGATGAATGGATCTGTTGCCTTCCAGAAACTCCTCTGAATAGGCATGGACTTGTATGTTCTCCTACTTTTGTGCTTGGCAGTTTTCCCACGGGGAATTATATCCCAGGTTCCTTTTAGATCGAAACTGGTGTTGCTAGGAACAGATTTGTGTTAAGGAAAAAGAAACTGCTTTCAAGATGGCCTCTTGGAATAAATGTTCTTTTGCTATTCTAATTATTTTCTTAAACTTGCTATTATCAGAAGATAAAAATTTAACTAGAGGTTGCTGGATTATTTAATTTTCTCTTCCCGACTGGTAACTGCTACCATGGGAGCATTCGTTATTCCATCTGTAAGATTGTAAATCCTGGTACTTTTTTCTTCTCTGAATAGGGAGAGACAATGCATGTGAGAAAACTTCGTACATGTTTCTACGGAAGGAGCTTCCTGTGCGCCTGGCTAACACCATGAGAGAAGTTAATCTTCTGCCAGATAATTTACTTAACCGCCCTTCGGTGGGATTGGTCCAGAGTTGGTAAGTACATAATGTGACATCAAAGGGGTCTTCCTATGATGCTCTGAACATTTGGCGTTGGGACCATTCTCCCTAAAAATACACGCACCGCATGTGTGGGAATGAGTCACGTGGGATAGTTGGGATTTCCAGGCAATTAAGATTGTTTTTAACTGACAATTGTCTTAATGAAAATACTTCTAAACTACATGAGACACTTTGTTGACTGTGCAGATTTTAGTTTTCTGCTTATGAATGTGATGGCTCATTTTTGACAAAGGGAAAATACAGACAAGTGGAGAGGAATAGCAGTGTGGTGACTCATGGGAGCAGGTCTGCAGTCTTTTAGGTGGGGCATCTTGCTGCTGTCAAGTCTCAGCCACACTCCTTTTGTTTTCCTTTTAAAGAAGTTCCTTGAAGCCAGTACTTCTTTTAGAACAAAGTCAGTCATTTAAAGGGACCTTGGACTGGAAAAACATCAATACCTGCTATGCCGCATTTGCCTTGTGAAAAATGTGAAAAATCTTCACAAGTATAACTTAAAGTTCAACCAGGTATAGCTCTGATGTTTAAAGCCTGTGTTATTTAATTGAGGACGTGAATTTGTGAGTAAACTACCGACTAGGTAAACAGGGTGAGGTTGGTGAGTGGTAGGATGTAAGAGAGTTGGTATATTTTTAGAAAGGGATTTGCATAAGCTGAAGAAACATTTGCAGGTCTCCTCTGTGTTATAAAAACAAGGTAGAAGGCACCGGAAAGAAGCCGGAGGAGTTCGGGAGGCCAGATGCAAAAAGCGCTGTTAAGCCAGGACCGAGGAAGTGCTGTGGGAGCCCGGTGGTGGTGAGAAGTGCCAGCTGTGGTTTTGCACTGCCCCTCAATGAGTGGCTGGAAATGATAGGGACAGGGAGAGCATTTTAGGGGAAGGGAATGATGTGGGACAGATAGGAGGAGGATGGAACTATTCATGAACTTACATTTAGAGGGGCAGTGGAGACCAGGCTACTGAAAGAGAATGGCCTTTCAGTAGTCATTCCTCACTAATACAGGGATGGGTCAAAGTAGGTTTCAGTTGTTGGTATGGGAAATAATACAATAATTAATAATAATACAAGTATAAACTGTTTTGCCTGCTCACAACTGTAAACCTACTTTTGCCCACCCCTGTACGTTGTATAATAAATTCTTAGGGCTGAGAGGGAATTGTTTGAGACACACTCTGTTGGGTGGTTTTAGAGAGACACATTGTGCCATCCCTGTCCCAGACAGTCAGTAGCTCCTCACTGTGGGAGGCAGAGGGGTCCTGAGAGACCCAGGAGAGATGATGACCATGGCTTTGATCTCATGGTTAGTTGCTTTCTACCCTAAGTTCATAGCTTGTTTCAGAAGGAGCAGCATGCACTTACTTGCATGAGACTTCTTTATTGCTTCAAGGCCACAGTTAGAGATTTCCAAAAGTATATAAGCACTATCTCAAGCTACTGTGGTGGGGCTCTAGGCAGTCTAGATGACTTTCAAGTACCCTGGTCCTGGTGGCAGTGACAGTCAAACATTTACTATCACTCATGTAAAAGTGACTTCAGAGGCATCAAAGTGAATTGCTGGCAAAGTATAGACACAAATGACTACATCAACTCTTTTCGTGTCCCCTCACCAGTCCTCTTCTGTGGCCATTCCAAACACGCACACGTCATTTCTTCCTTTTCTTTTCTTAAGCATTCCATTGTGAAATAATTTCCTGCTTAACAGAAGCATTTGCAAGACTAGGGGCAAGAATTCCCATTACAAACCTTCACGCAGATTGATTGATTGTTGACATTTGGCAACATTTGTTCTACCATTCTCATTCGTATTCTGTCTTGCTGTATGTGTGAGATACACACACACACACACGCACACACATGCACACACACACACACGGTACATACACATATGCTTACTTCCCCTGAACCATTGCATTAATGGTAGACATCATGCTTCTTTATCCCTGAGTAATTTAGTAGGTATCTCCTTAAAATAACTCTTAGAAAACCACAGTATGATTATCATATTTGAGAATTTAACACTGATCCAGTAATTTTCTAATATATAGAACTTGTTCTCATTTCATTCATTGTCCTAATGTGTAATAGTGTTTTCTTTTTCTTGTGCCCCCTCCCAATTTAAGAATCCAATGCAAGATCATGCATTCTGTTTTGTTGTCATTTCCTTTTCCCTCTTAAAAGTGACCTCACAGGGTGGTTTGGCCTGATGATTTTAGTACTATCTAATCCATAGCCTTATGTTCTCAGAGACTTTGAAAAATATATAGCCAGAGAGGAACATGCTTTAGTATTGTGCATTGTCACAAAGTTTAAGTGAGGCTGATTAACAAAACGTCATTTCTATGTCTGTGCTTAACAGTCAGTTTTAATTGCTTAAGTACCCTCATCCTCCATCAACAGCTGGCTAGTAGGATTAGTGTAATTATTTGCTAGAAATCATTAGAATAATAAGAGAGATCTTTCAGGACATGTTAATACCCAAAACAGAGATCACCTCTGAGTAGCTGAAATCTCTGAATCCCCCCAGGATCCAGCAGGTCCTGTCTGGATGTAGCTGCGCCAGTAGTGTGCCTCTCTGGACCCCATTTTTCCGTGTTCTCTAGCTCTTTATGTTGAACACATTATTTCTTATACTGGCCCTGATTGAGATATGGAGCTATTCTTAATCCCATAGCTGTTTCTGAGGGTTTAAGAGAGTTTAACTGTGAGGAGCTACCTTCTTTATTTCTAGTTTTAAGTTCTTAGTGTATACTTCAGTATCACACACGTGCTTCTTACAGTTTATATGCACTTTTTTGGGTCATATAATGATAGTGTTGGTTTGTCCATTAGGGTATGTTTGTAAGTAGCAGAAAATCCAACTAAACATGGCTTAAACAATTAATTGCCTTGTGTAACTATAAGGTCCAGCCATAGGATGAGCTTTTGGTGTTGGTTGGATTCAGAGATTCATGAGCTTATCAAGGTACTGCTCTCCGTGGTGTTGGCTTCATTTGCAGGCTGGACTTCCTCCTGGTGACAGAATTGCTGCAGCAGTTCCAGGCTTCACGTCCACATAGAAAGCCGCACAAGAGCAGAGCAAGTTGGTTTCTCTCCCAGAGACTTCTGCCAAGTCTTTTTTTCTTGTTTCTCTGGTTTGATTTGAGACATTATGCCCATTCCTGAGCCAAACCCTGTGTCCAGGGATATGCGACACAGTAACAGGCTTAGACATGCACTATCAGACCAATGAGGAATTAGTGACAGGAGAAATAGGATTACCCAGAGAAAAGTCAGGACACCAAGGAGCTCTGCGTGGCATCAGCTTCTCCTGAAGCACTTGGGCTGCATGGGGGGAGGGGGATGTTACCTGCATGAAAATTTGGGGTACTCTAAGGAAGGGGGAAGGAGGAATGGATGTTGTGTGGATAGTTGACACATTAACTCTTCTTTTTCAGGTATATGCAGAGCTTCCTTGAACTTTTGGATTATGAAAATAAGAGCCCTGAGGATCCAAAGGTCTTGGATAAGTAAGTATGGTACCAGACTCAAGTGAAAGTAAAAAGAGCTAGGTAAAAAATGGTTTGGTGAATGGAGCTCATGTCAGTAAGAACCAAGAAGTATGATTTGGACTAAAGTATTAGGTTTCAACAACTCAACATCGCACTTGTTTAAAAACATTTGAGTTAAGAATTTAAGAGTACAAAATGAATAATGACACGTAAATTATGGTTCGTGATTTAACCCTTTAAAAAACATTTTTTTTTTTTATTGAATCTATCGGGGCAACATCATTCAATAAAATTACATAGGTTTCAGGTTTACAGTTCTATAGGATAGCATCTGTATATTGCGTTGTGTGTTCACCACCCAAAGTCAAGTCTCTTCTCACCGTATATTGGCCTCCTTTACTCTTTACTACCTCCCCTCACCCCCTCCCCTCTGGTAACCACCACACTGTTGTCTGAGTTTTTCTTTATTTGTTTTTCTTGTTTGTTCAGTTGTTGATTTCAGTTTTATATTCCCCATATGAGTGAAATCATATGGTTCTTGACTTTCTGCATCTGACTTACTTCGCTTAGCCTGCTGTGATCTAATAATTCTTAATGCTTTTTGCTCATGGAGAACTGGTGTGGACCCTCACTCTGAATGTTGCAGTAAATGTTCCACCTAGTGGTCGTTTTAAGTATACAGTGGTCTCTGTATCTATGAATCTACCTACTCAGTCCTTCACAGTATTTTGTAAACATTCATTTATTTAGACTTACAAATTCTTTACTTTTACAGCTTAGAACAATCCAGATACAAATTGCATACAGTTAACTAACTAGGCTATTTGTGACCATGATGACATTTTTTATCTTTTTATTGCATTAGGACACCTCTTAAAATTTTCATGCAGCTTGTTTAAAGTTAGTAATCCTGACCACTGATGAAGTTCTTGCATTACGTATTGTTACCTTAAATCTGAGTTGCTGACATTTTACAAAGACATTTACTTGAGATATTAGTTGCATCATTCATTGAGACCTGCGTTACATCAAAATTACTCCTTCCTGGTTATAGTAATTAACTCCCACAGACAGTTCACAGTTTTGCTTGATAAATTAGATTTACAAACTGTAGTTTGCTTTATTACATATAGATTAAATGATTTAATAATGTGCGATGCAGGAGAGATGTTTGAAATTGTTCACTGAAAGCTTTTAAAATTTTTTTGCATGATACTGAAACTTACAAAAATGCTTTAATTGTCTTTTGCAAAAAGAATTTTACATATGACAGTCTGACCTCTGTCATCTCATCCCTGGATCCACCAGTACTCTGCCCGTGGACTGTCCTTTACAAATCCATCCTACAGCCTTCTAAACCTGTTAACTCTTGCGTGCTCTTCCTTGTTCATCTCTTTAGCCGCTTGAGGAAGGACCAATGCAAAGCTGAAATCTTTTCTTCTAAGATCAGGACCAAGACAAGGATGTCCCCTCTTGCCCCTTCTCTTCCTCATAAGGACTGGAAGTCCTTCCATTTATTTCTCTATTGCCTTCTGATTAATTGGTGAGAGCTCTCTGAGTGCTTGATTTGCTCAGTGCCCTTTTCTTCCACTGCACCAATAAGCTATTACATAATCTTTTCAGTCCCTTACAGTTAAAAAAATTGTTTTTCAAAGCAGTATTACATTTGAACTGAAAAACACAATAATGGCTTTACTTCGGACAAGCAGAACGGAGTGTGCTTTTTCTATGACAACCTGAGCTCCATTGCTGCCATTCTGCAGGAAGACTGCTAAATTCTCAAGCTGATGGGAAATATTTCTGTTTCTCATTCTCATTTAACCAGAAAACATGAACCTTAGCTCTGAGCGTGGATTTTTCCCCCCAAGAGAAATTAAGTATCCTTTCCACATTACTTTCTTCCTTCCTGGTTCATGTACACAGGAGTGCATGCATATGGCAGGCCTGTTGTGTTGAGGAATTTTTTTCTAAGTAGAAACCTGGTCCGCACAATTGTGAGACTGAACACCTTAAATATAGGTGTTCCATTAAAAAAATAAACCTAGAGAAACACTGTGTTATCTGAGAGGTTAGCTGGAGGCATTGACCCCAGGCCTCTCAATTCACAGATGAGAACACTGAGGTCACAGGTGTAAGCTGACTTGCCCAAGACCATAACATTAGTTAGTAGCAGGGCTGGCCCTGGAAATCACATTTCCTTTCCCTTACAGCGTTGTTCTTTATAATGCACCATACTGCCAGAACTGCTGGTTTGAGCCATGAGTAGCGAGGTCAGATTTACATGTAAATTAGAATATAAGAGGGAAAAATCTTGATGTTTTCCATTTTGCTACATGTTTTGTGTAATGAATCTGTGAAATGTGGGAGGGAGGCACTGGGTTAGAGCTCCAGATACAGCATTTTTCTTACTATCAGCTCTTGCTGTTATTTAAGGTTTTTGAAATTAAATGAATTAAAGCCAGAAGCTTTGTTTTCTCAGAAGTCACTAGCAGGTAACAGTTTGTTTGGCTGATATCCTAAAAATTAGGACTGGCCTCTCTGTAGCTTCAAATTTTAGGATCCAGGTTTGTGGAAGTATGTGATACTGAGTTTCTGCTGTGTGGTTCCCAGACTCCTGCGTCAGTTTCTGGAACAGGTTGTCTGTCTGATGCGATTTATAGAGACCAGCCTGCTTTGTATACTGCCGAGTGCTGCAGCCAGTGCGCACAAGATTGTGATGATAGTAGCTGTCAGTGAGTTTCGATAACTTGCTCAGGTTCACGCAGTTAGTTCGTTAGGATTGTTCGGATTTTAAAAGCCTGGGGGCTCATGGCAAAGAAAGGAGTCATTTTTACTCATAGTAGTAGCCTTTTTCGTTCAGTGAGAGGTTATATAGAAGTCTCGGCAGGAAATCATTTAAGTAAAGTGAAAGCAGCTTGGAGGAGAAGCACATTTATATAATGATAACGTTTAGAAGAGCCACCGAAGATTGGGGAAGTAGTCTGAGAATTGAACTGTGGAGGCAAGTCTCCTCCCCTCAGATAACTTAAGGCACTTCTCTACCAAAATGAATTGTTTCACTTTAGTGCTATTTAATTTATGAATATATTGGAATGAGCATAATGCAAAGGACAAATTGTCCATCATAAAATTTCTCATGAGTAATTATGACCTCCAAATTTCAGAGTTGGTTTATTCACCTTTGCTGTCTTTGTGTGCATTTGTTACAGACATAGTTCATCATTGGGGGGAAAAAAGGCTACTCAGATAAGTGAAAAGAAAGTCACTCCACATTTCCACTGCCAGGGGCCAACCACTGTTAACATTTCCTTCCATCCCTACTTTCAGCTAGGCATACATATTTCTATAAGTATAAAATATTTTTTACAAAAATAACCATATCCATGTTACAGATCTACACCATTATTCATAGTTTCGTAATGGTCCATCTCCAGGTAAGTCATGGGATTTGAACTCTTTATTATTGGGTTTTAGAATGCTTTGTAGTTTTTTTGTGACTATGAAAAGTGCTCTGAAGAACAGTTCTTAAGAACAGCTGTCGCACTGATTTAATTTGTTTTTCTTTTATTATTTGTGAACGTGAAGTTTTTGGCGTTTGCATTTCCCCTGGTAAATTTCCCTTTGACACCAGATTCCTTGCCTAGTTTTCCATTAGGATGCTCATCTTTCGATTAAGGATAGTAACGCTTTCAAATAGACTTTTCCCAGTTTCCACTTTGTTTTTTTGACAGAATTGCTGAAATTCCACCTGGTCATATAATTTGTTTCTGCATGGTTTCTGCCTTTGCTATTAAGCCTACAACAGCCTTCCTTACTTGAAGGTTGTGTACTTACTCACCTGATTTTCTTTTATCTTTTCTGTAATTTTTGTCCTTTTGCGTTTAAATCTCTTAACCCACTTTTTGGCTAAACACTCAAAATTGGGTTGTGACTTAAATTATTAGCCAGCTGTCCCAACTAATTTGATTGTTTCCTGGCTGACTTGCAATGTCGATTTACCGACATGCTCAATTTTTATACACACCTACTCACTCACCCTTGGTCCTGGTTCCGAGCTTTTTATTTGCTTCCATTGACTTGTCTTTCTCTTCTTAGTTACTTACCATCCTTAATATATTTTCCCTCTGCATCTTTACAATAATGTACTGTAATGCTTGAATAGGGGTGTTTTCATTGCCTTTATTCTATCTACATTTCATCATTATGTTTTACTGCTGTGAGAAATATATTCCAAAATTTTACTCTTCAGAAGTTTCACATTATTTATTCATGGAAGCTATTGCATTCAGACTCCATAATAAATCTTTGGAAATGTTTTTTGAATTGTCCTCATGTCATCAGAAGAAATAATATGCTCTGCAATTCTTTATTCAGCAAATATTTATAGAACTTGCATTCTGTGTAATCACTTATCCATCAAGTCAGTGGATTCCTTAAAAAGGTATTTGAGCATTTTTTCTTTAATGGAACCATTTACTTTTTGTGTTTCTCAAAGAAGAATTTCTGTAGGAAGTTGCAGGCAAAAACTTGGGTAATACTTTAGTTTCATATGAGTTCTTCCTTGTAACCTGGAATGATTGTGTCATCTCTGCCTATAAAAATACCAGAAGATAAGTAGTCTGGAGATGGAGCTGGGAAGGTTATGCATCAGCCATGCGATACAAAGACTGACCACTTTTGTTTCCCTCCCACACAGCTTTCTGCAAGTTCTGATTAAAATCCGAAACAGACACAATGATGTGGTTCCTACAATGGCACAAGGAGTGATTGAATACAAGGAGAAGTTTGGGTTCGATCCATTCATTAGCAGTAACATACAGTATTTTCTGGATCGCTTCTATACCAACCGCATCTCCTTCCGCATGCTTATTAACCAGCACAGTAAGTTGGGGTTTTGGCCCAGGTTTGAAGTTGTAACTAGAGTGATTTCTTCCAAATGTTTTCCTGTTACAGGTCTGCATTTCCATCTGTAGAAATTTCATTCCTAGTTCAGTTTTTTTTCTAAGTAAATCTTATTTATTAAAAAGCTGGTCATTAGTATTCTTTGTTGAAAGAAATCCTTGAAAGGCTTTGACTTTTCTATTGGAGGCCTGGCCACTGTTTGCCTTTAAGCATCTGCTGTTACGTTCCTGGTGGGGGCGAAGGTCCAGCTTTAATGTCAGCCACATTCATCTCCTAATACTTTCACGTGTCTCTGAGAGAAAGTTCTAGTCTTTATCCAGGATGTTAGGTGGTTTCCCTTCTGGGAATATTGGCATATTGACAGTATGAGCAATTGTTCCTTCATGTCACAGTGATAGTGAAATTAGATTAAGTGAAGTGTCAAACCATAATCTTGTCTTGAGAGTTTTAATCCACTGTCCAGGCTGATGAGCAGATAAGAAAAACAAAACTAAAATTCTTGCCACAAAAAAAAAAAAAAATGTTTGGCTTATTTTCAGCATTGTCTCTTGGCCTGATTTCATAATTCTTATGAAAAAGCATCCAGACATCTAGAGTCTAAATCATCCTCTTCGCTGAATCAGAAAATGGACAATGCACCTTTATTTTACTAATTTTATTTATTTGGATAAACAAATGTTACACAATTATTAAATGTGGGTTGGTCCTAAATGTCTGTCTTTTAAAAATAGAACTGTATGTGCTGTATACCTGAAACTAATAGTTTCAAGCAAAACATACAACTCTTTAAAACTGTAATCAAAGCATTATCATGCCAGTGATGTGACAGTGAAGGTAATTTGTTACTAAACAAAGAAATGTATGGTAATTTACAGGAAATTTGAAGGGAAAAAAGAGAACAAAATACTATTTAACTAAACTACTTAGATAATAGTTTCTTTCTGACCCAAATATGTGTGTCTGCAGATAGATGTGCATGTTTCTAGAGCACTGACTAAGCTCGTCACTTCTGGTTTTCTTTCACTTGATCAGTTAGAACTTTCCCTATTGACCTATTGTCCATATTCATCATTTTTTATAATTTAAAATCTCCCCTATTTTATTTACGCATTCTCCTTTTGTGAAATCTAAGTTATTTCCAATGTTTGTTTGATTTAAAAGGAAGTACACCAAAAAAATAAATATTTACAGGGTCTGGCAGAAGTAAGACCTGCTTGAGTGTGGTTGGTAGGGTGATAATATGGGTGTAATAATTTATAGTTTTAATGTGAACATTTCACCTAAGATGTCACATGGTGTGCTTGAGTGTGATATTTGCTATGTTACAGAATTACATACTTATGATTTGGTAATAAAAGATTTTGTAAAGAACAAATGGACAGTGACCAGAGGGGAGGGGCTAGCTAAATGGGGTAAAGAAGAGGAAGGGGCAAGCAAAGAAACACAAATAGAGGACTCATGGGCATGGACAATAGGGGGAATTCACTGTGGGAGTGGGGGGCGGAGTAGAGGAGAGCAACTGGGAAAAAGGCGGGACAACTGTAACTGAACAACAATAAAAAAAAATTCAAATAAAAGATTCTGCAGTGAAAAAGAGGCATTATTTGTGCCAGACCCTGTATATATGTATACCTATGAACGCTTGAATTCAGATTGCTTTTTCCTTTGGGGCTCCTTTTGGCTTTTATTTGCAAGTACAATTTTGCTAATCTTTTGTATTGTGAAAGCATTTGTACTTTTGAAGATACTCGAACAACTCTCATTTATGTATATACTACATCGAAAAAAAATCTCCACGATGGAGGTGTTTGACATGTTCCCAGTGAAGACATTTCCCAAGGCTGGCCTAATGCTGCAGACTGTGTTTTCTAACTATTTAGTGAATGTTGGATTAAATGTCTGCAGTAGTACCAAGAAGGTGGGTAAACCTGGCTAAGGATGAAAGGAAGTTTTTTCATCCACGTCACATTGGGTCGGGAAGAAAGGGTTGGACACCTGGCACGTGTCACTGCTTTGGGACCTGCTAAGTGCAACTGGCAGGTCTTAAAGCACATCCTTTGTCCTTTGCTGTTCCCTTGTTGTGTATACAGGGTGGGGCAAAACTAGCTTTACAGTTGATTGTATGGAAAATAACACAGTAATAAATGATAATATAAGAATCAACTCTGTTTCACGTACTCGCAGCTGTAAACCTTTTGCCCCACCCTGTTTTCTATTACTTTAAGTCACTGGATGCTCAAATGACTCTCACAGATATGAGAATCCTCTGTATTTTTCTGCCTGACCACCCCAGCTGGCTTTGTTTATAATCTCTCCCTTCCCTTTTGTGTTTGTTTAGCACTTCTCTTTGGTGGTGACACTAATCCTGCTCATCCTAAACACATCGGAAGTATTGATCCCACCTGCAATGTCGCTGATGTCGTGAAAGGTAAGGAGACCACTGTAATGTTAGTGGCTGTAGTTCAAATAGGATTGCAGTGCAATCAAGGTAGCTTGGCAGTAGGGTGACCTTGCTAAGTTGTTTGCTGAGTCCTCAGGCCAGTCTGGGCCCAAGCTACTTAATTCAAATAGGAAATGTTCTTTCTAGGCAGTTCAGGAAAAGACGCATAATTCGTAATGCTCGAAGTGGGAGTTTCTACTTCACTGACTAGGGTTTTACTTGTAGTTCTGTCTTAAACCATATACATTTCCCAGCTTAGGTAAGATTCTGAGTTTTGATTGCCACTATTATGTGAACATTTTAGAGAATGCCTGTTATAAAATTTGGCTGAATACACGTGTTGGTAAGATTTAAACAGCTTTCTGATGTGCACCCTAGGCTTTAGAACCTCTGTGTGCTTCATGGGGCCCCTGGACATCAAGCTACACACTGTCCTAGTCACCTTGGGGTAGAACAGAGCCCTAGAGCCCAAAGTCCCCAGTATCCGGGCACTTTGAATATGAACTGCAGTTTTGTTGTTATCCTTTAAGATAGACACTAGGTTCAGAAAGCCTGCCTGGTTGTAAAGGGACCACCAGGTTTCTGGACCTTTGCTTCTTCAGTATTATGGTTCTCTGTGCAGCCTCCCATCCCCAAACTGTCCCTTGCCAACGTTACTCGTGTCTCTCCTATCATGGCCCTCATCTCCTTCCTCCAAACACACACTTACAGGTTTTCATGACTACAGCTCTTGGTCTTTGTGAAGGATCTTTGTTCTTAGTTTTTCTGAAGTGCGTCGCTAAGTCAGTAGGAGGCAGAAGAGGGCCTTGTCTCCTTGTAAAGCCCTGAAGCCCACCTCAAGCAGAGTGGCCTTTGCTGCCAGACTCAGAGGGCCAAGGGAGTTGGCCCGGTGTGTGCAGCCTTCCCCCTGGAGGAACAGGCCACACCTTCAGCAGCCATAGCTAAGGAAGATATATGCTATTTCTTTACTCTGGACATTTGTTTTTTTACTTTTTCTTTTAATCTTAACACAAGGATATTTTTTATTATTGATTTTGGGAGGGGAGAGAGAAAGAGACCTCAGGGTGAGAGAGAAACATTGACCAATTGCCTCCCATATACAGCCCGACCTGGGATCGAACCCAATACCTAGGTATGTGCCCTGACCAGGAATCAAACCTCCAAACTTTTGGTGTTTGGGACGATGCTACAACCAACTGTGCCACCAGGCCAGGGTTACTTGGGGCATTTTTAAACCCAGGAAGGAGGACCCAGGCCTATGGGCCCTCACTCAGCCTACACTTGCCAAGCTGTCCTGGCCTCTGTTTAATTAGGAAACATTTTCTCAAATTATTTCAGTTATCAGATGACAGGCCCAGCCTCAGCTCCCTGAGAATCCTGTACGTTGCTCTCTTACAAGATAACCCTGTGGCTGATGATGACTTCTGTAGGCCTCCACTGAGGGAGGGGAGCAGGACTGGTCTTTTCATAGGTATATGTTCATTAGACCCTAGCCCAATGGCTGTTAGGAATCAGAAAGCCAGGTTCAGAGAGTTGACTGCCCCGAGAAAGACAGACACACATTCATAGTACAAAAGTGCATTATAATATACTGCATGCATGCCTTTTCTCCTGAACTGTGAGCAATTTGAGGTCAGGGTTTGTGTCTTATACTTGTTTTGTAACTTATATAGAACCGAGTATATGCCTGTTCGATGGTCAATAAGTATTTGTTGGTTTGATAAATTTGAAACCTTTTAAGAATTTACTATTCACCCCTATAAAGTGTACAGTTCAGTGGCTTTTAGAGTATTCAGAGTTGTGCAGCCAGTGGCACAATCTAATTTGAGAACGTTTTCATCACCCCCAAAAGAAATCCCCATCCATACCCCTTAGCCATCCCTCCCCACTCCCCCTCTCCCCAGCACTAGGAAACCACTAATCTGCTCTCTGTAGCTATAGCTTTTCCTATTCTGGACAGTTAATATGAATGGGATCATCCAATATGTGGTCTTTTGTGTCTGGCTTCTTTCGCTTAGCATAAGTTTTCAAAGATCATCCATGTTGTTGCATGCATTAGTACTTCATTCTTTTGATAGCTGAATAACATTCCATCTAATGGATAGACCACATTTGTGCATTCATCAGCTGATGGACATTTCAGTTATCTGGGTGACTTCGGACGTGTTATGTAACCTCTGTGAGCCTCAGTTTCTTCATCTGTACGATGGTTCTGTATTGTAGGGTGAACTGAGTTAATATATGTAGCGCTCCTAAAGCAGTGCTAGGACCCAGTCAGGGCTATAGACAAGTTTACTAGCAGTAGTCCTTGGTCATTGTACAAGTCATGTGGCTTTTAACTTATACGAGCAATTTTAACCACAAGTCAGTACAACTAGGTAAGTGACAGTGGGTTCTAGGCAACTGCTAGCCCTTGCGTAGAACAGAGGAATGAGCTGTGCTAACGTGAGTCGGGCATTGGCGAGGGTGGGGAGCAACCTGTTTGAACTGGACTTAAGGAGAAAAGAATCTGTTTTGCAGCACTTAATGTTGGTACTGCTCTTATTGGACTTGGTACCTATTACTGGCCTTGGCATGAGCTGTACTTCTTTAAAAATTTTTTTTTTCTGCTACTTATTCCAGAAAGAGGGAAAGGGAGGAGAAAGAGAGGGAGAGAAACATCAATGTGAGAGAGCGACATCAGTTGGTTGACTCTTGCGTGCCCCGAATTGGGGACTGAACCCGCAACCCAGGCATGTGCCCTGACCGGAAATCGACCCAGTGACCTTTCACCTTGTTGGACAAGGCCCAACCCACTGAACCACACTGGCCAGGGCTGTGAGCTATACTTTTGTTGATCTGTCTAATTGGGGAGTAAAGTTCCAAAGGTTTGGAATTACTCTTACTCACGTTTGCATCACTGCTCGTAGGAACAGAAATTTTGTACCAAAAACTAGCTGAGGATCATGTGCAAAACAGTTCAGTAAATATTTCAAAGGAAAAAAATGGAAGTTTATGCCCACTGTCTGCCTCACAGCTCCCTGCTTTCTTTGTCCTTTGTAGTCATGAGTTTTACCATGGGCCAGATCCCCGCCTCCTCTCTCCACCCTCTTCCTGGGCTTGTTCGCAGCCTTGTCATCACTCTCTCTCCTGCCTCCTTTGAGTTTTAACCAGTGAGACCACTATTGTACAGTGAACAAAGTTTACTCCATCCTCTCACATAATCATTCCTATCACTCATGCAGCATAACTTAAATCCTGGCTTCCTGGTGAGGCTGTGTCCAATAAAAGTCATCCTCAGGTCCCTCTGCCACTTGGAATGCCACTTCCCCCAACACATACATGTGCATTCATACTCCTACCCCCATGCTGATGGGGTGTGGAGGAAGGACTGACATGTCCCCTGCTCCCCACTGCATCTTTCAAGCCATGTTTGTCATTTCTCAACATCCTTGTCCCTTAAGGAAAACAGCGATGGAGGGTGTTTTCAGATTCTGAAAGTGAATAAACACATAAAACAGCATCTACACAATCAACTTCTCTGCCACCCTTCATTCCCTTCATAAATCACCCCTACTGCTACCCGCAGCACACTGAGCATGCTCGACTCATACATACTTTCCAGAATGCTCGTGTCCCATCTGGTGAGGTATATGCTTATTAAGGGTCAATTATTTGTCTAACCATTGGTATAAGTTATACTATCTGTTGCGACTACATAATTTATTAGAATGTTGTGTGTGCCCTGGTTGGTGTGGCTCAGCGGATTGAGCACTGGCCTGTGAACCAAAGGGTCAGAGGTTCAATTCCCAGTCAGGGCACATGCCTGGGTTGCAGGCCAGATCCCCAGTAGGGGGTACACGAGAGACAACCACACACTGATGTTTCTCCCTCTCTCTTTCTCCCTCCCTTCCCCCTCTCTAAAAATAAAGAAATAAAATCTTTAAGTAAACTAAAATGTTGTGGCCCTGGCTGGTGTAGCTCAGTGGATTGAGTGCCGACCTGTGAACCAAAGATTCGCTGGTTCGATTCCCAGTCAGGGCACAGGCCTGGGTTGCAGGCCAGGTCCCCAGCGGGGGCCACGTGAGAGGCAACCACACATTGATGTTTCTCTCCTTCTCTTTCTCCCTCACTTCCCCCTCTCTAAAAATAAATAAATAAAATATTTTAAAAAAATAAACAAAATGTTGTGTAAACTGAAAAAATAGTACAAAAGATAGTCTTATTTCCATTAAAATCAAGTTGAATGCTCTGGAAAGACTTGATAAAGAAGAGTCTCTTAAAAATATAATGAAATGACTGTGAGTAAGATAACTATTAGGTTATAGGGCAACACTGAATAAAAATCTTAGAAGGAATCTGCACTTGGATTGCCTCATGGTTATTTTCAAGTTCATTACACTTTAAAGAAACAGGAATTGGAATATTCATAGATCAATGTGGTATTGTTTATCTAAGACAGATGACCTGGAGCCCCAAACCCATCCATATTCAAAGAAGAGGCTTTCGCCTTATGTGAAAAGATTGGCAGAGGACTTAGTGGTATATTTACCTGTACATTTTAAGTTATGTTTATAATAGCGGTCATATTTTATGGTTTCCCATTTTGTCCTGCATTTTTGTCAGTCATCCAACTCCTGTTCCCAGTTGGGTCAGTTAAGGAAACCAACCCCATGTTACCAAAATAATAAAATAGTATTCATTGAAGAAAATTTAGAAAAGATGGGAAAAGAGAGGAGAGAATAAAAAGTGACCCATTTTCATAACCCAGTGAGAACATAGCTTTATACATTTGAATTCATACTAAATTTACAGATCCGTATAAAATTGCAAATGATGTAAGCAATCTTTGTATGCAATCCATAGTCTTTGTGTATTTCCCCATGTCCAGTACTAAAGCCCGTCACACACCGCCTTCCTGGGTGAAATCAGTACCTGACAGTAGTAGCCTCTATTCTGCCCTCTGTATCAGTATTGTTGGAGTCCTTCCTGTATCTGATCTGCTATATCCACAATCTGTAGATTCAAATGATTTTTCCAGCCTGGTGTGTATAATCTTTATTCTTCAGTGGGGTCTTAAAGCAGTTACCTTTCTTACCATGGCAAAATGGGCTGGGCCAGCAGGCAGGAAACCTAAAGGTCTCTCTTCCCGCCTGTAGACTAAAGCAAATGTTAGCAGTCAGCTCTCCATTTCATTCCTCATGGGCCCTACTCTTAATTTTGTGAGTGTCAAAATCCCCAAGCAGATGCCCTCTCTGGCTCAAAACAGAACTGTGAGAGGACCAACAAGGCAGAGAGCACCAATGGTGAGAAGGCCTGGAAGTTCTCCCATTTCTTCTAGCAAAGAGGCACCCCAACCCCCTCCGAAGGCCCCAGGAGCTACCCTCAGAGGGTCTCAGAAGGCCCAGGCCTCACCCGCTGTTCTTCCCAGTACTTGGAAGTGCTGCCAATGGGAGGAAGACACGTGCGCCGTTTTCCTTGGACTCAGTGAAGGCTTAGCGACTCCCTTCCCCTTCTTATAGTAGTTGGTATTCTTCACTAGCTTTTTACCTCCTCCTCGTATGCTCTGAGATTTCTCAATGAGTCTTCTAACTTGGCATCTCTCTCTGTAATATTTTTTCCCTTCCATTTGTTTTAGGAGGCATGGCATAGAGGGAGTTGGGCTTCTGGGTTTTAATGACAGCTCTGCTATTGATTTTCTCAGCTGTGAAGATCCTGCATGGTTTAAGCTACTCAGATATCGAGCATCAGATGACCCAATGTGTGTGGTGCGCACGTGCGTGTTTGCCTATGTGTGCACACACATGTGTTCCACAGCCTTAAGAAGCCTTAATGAACTAACAATGATTCCATACTTAGACCTCTTGAGACAGACTATGGAAAACTTTTATGTGGAAGGGTAGGGACAATATTTTTATTTTTGACTAGCCAGTTGTATAAATGTGTAAAAGTAGGGTACAATGTGCATAACATTAATTGAATGTGCAGAACACTGAAGCATGCCTCCTTGCTGCTTATTTAGCACATTAATATCTACCTTTACACATCTGAAAATTATAGACTCGTAGTGAATGCTAGAATTAGCGTTGTAAAGTAGTTTCTATTATCCTCTGGGAGGTGCCTTCCATTGTGACCCTTCCCCTCCTTTCTTTGTAAGAAACCAGGGCATGAAATGGAAAATCCTGTGGTAAGATAATTTTAAAGGTGCAAACTTAAATACTTGGTACAAAAGTCACCTCTCACAGTGATGTTGGCTTGCCTGTGTTGTTCCTATATGCTGTTATTGCTTCACATAATAGCACACAAATGGTATCCTGAAAGTGTGTCATTATTTTGGTTCAGAAATAATGTCTCGTGCTGTCACCCAGGGCCCTTCAGGTTGCAAGTCACAGAGACCCACTCACGCGAGCTGAAGAAACATTTATTGAAAGGACCGTATAGGTCCCATGGTAATCCAAGGGCAGAAACACTTCACAGCTGGAGCTAGAGACACTGGAACTGGGAAACAGAAAACAAAGGTTTGTTTTCTGTGTATCTTTGCAACTGGGTTGCCAAGTCCTGGCTCCTCTGCCTTTCTCTCCTGTCCGTAGACTGATGGACTTGTTTAGGGCAATACTGGCCACGCCCGGCCTTCTAGATGATGATAACTTTTCAGCGTATCTTTTGGTCTTCTGCCCTGTCTCCGTCCTCATCCTAAATTCTCAAAAGATGAATTTAATTGGCTCAGCCTGTCTTTCTGTCTACCACCACAGGTTTTAGGGTTTGGGTCAGCCTCTACATAGGTTACCTTTACATTAGATGCTCTGCCCCCCACTTCTCCTGTCAGGGGAGAGGGTCTAGCACTTAAAAAATGATCTGGTGGGCCCTGGCTGGGTAGTTCAGTTGGTTGGTGTGTCATCCTGTGCCTAAAAGGTTGCAGGTTTGATTCCCAGTCAGGGCACAAACCTAGGTTGCGGGTTTGATACCCTGTCAGGGTGGTTACTGGAGACAGCAGATCGATGTTTCTCTCTCTCTCACTCTTTCCCCTCCCTCCCTTCGTCTTTCTCTCTCTCTCTCTGAAATCAATAAACATCCTTGGGTGAGGATTGAAAAAGAAAACCTGGTGATCCCCCCTTAGGACGGGTTGCGGGTAGAAGGACGATGATAGACATACCTTATTAGAATTGCTCTGAAACTTAAAAGAGTTTCTAAAAAGCAGCACATCTGTGACTTTGCAGTGCTTTGTGATCATTTATGTTCCCTTGTTCTCACGGCGGCTTCTTAAACTTGAGCTTTACGGTTTTCTGCATCCTATTAGAGCCAAGTTAGGGACGCTGGCACCTTCATGTTTGCTTTTTCAGCTTGCGGTCACATTTATCCTTGTCCAGCCTCTTATAAGGTATTTGTAAATAAAGGGTTATGTGTATTCAGATAGAGGCCAATATTCAATAGCAAAGTTCTGTGGTGAATTTTGAATAGGAAAGTCTTCTAATAAAAGAATAATAAAACAACCCCCATAATATATTAAATATTCCTGTGTGCTTTTTCTTAAACTAGTTCCTGGCTAGGTTGGATCTGTTCAGCTGGTTGCTTGGTGAACCTTCACCCTACTCTTTATGACTCGGACGTGGCCTTTTAAATAAAAAATTAGGCTCGGCTTGTGTGGCTCAGAGGGTTGAGTGCCAGCCTGTGAACCAAAAAGGTTGCGGGCCAGGTCCCAGGTTGGGGGCATGTGAGAGGCAGCCGATTGTTTCCCTCCCACATCGATGATTCTCTCCCTCTCTTTCTCCCTCCCTTCCCCTCTCTAAAAAATAAATAAATCTTTAAAAAATAATTAGTCTTTTGTGTTTAGAGGTTGAGTATTCTAGCCTGGAGAAGTATAGATGTGCCACACCTACAGTTCTGTGACTTTATGATCAATATCTTATTGTCCTTGAACACCAATCCTTAAAACAATGAATAGCATTTATGTTCAGTGGCAGCCATAACCATTTCCTAATATTTCCTTTCAAAGGTTGCTGGTGAGTGCTGGCTCAGATATATTGCAGATAAAAGTAGTTTGGTAATTTATCACATTTTAAAATTTTGGTTGCTAATGAAAAGTAGAAAAGTCTTATTTGAAAGCTTGTTGTAAGTAGAACTTGCATTTTACTCTGGAATAAAAGAAATGAAATTACAAGCCCATAGTTGAGTCTTGGTTATTATGTCAGTGATGTTGGGAACCTTTTTCTTTTTTGTGTTAGTTCATTCAAAGAGAAGTGAAATACAAGTTGGAGTATATATGTGCTTTTATGTACCCCAGTACCCCATGATCATTCATGTCCTCGGAGAGACAGTGACAGAATTAGCAAGGCCCAGCCTTGACTTGCCTGGCAAGTAGTCCCCAACTATAGCTTCTCTTCAGAAGGACTTCCTAAGGTTTTTAAAACATAGATTCCCAGGCCTCAACACCGACCTACTCCATCAGACTCTCCAGGGGTTCATTTTATAATCTGTATTTTTGAAAGACTTGGTAGTGAATTCCACATACAGCCAGGTTTGGGAACTACGCAAGGCCTCTAGTACACCATCGGACACAAAAGAACTTTCTCATGGGCAAGAAGGTTGTTCTGTTTATCAAATGCTTGCTAGCTGTGTATTGTGTGCTATGGGAATTTATGAAAATGTATATGAATATAGATTTTACTATTACTGCCCCCAAATACTTGACTGGCGGCTGGTGTATGTGAGTCTCACTGTGGTGGTTTGAGTTTTTCAAGGATCATAATGCAGTTTTTAGTGACAGTATCGATACACCGTAATTTCTCATGTTGCTTTAAAAAAATTCTTACTCAACCCTGGCTGATGTAGCTCAGTGGACTGAGCACAGGCTGCAAACCAAAGGGTGGCAGGTTCAATTCCCAGTCAGGACAGATGCCTGGGTTGCGGGCCAGGTCCCTAGAGGGGCCCACATGAGAGGCAACCACACATTGGAGTTTCTCTCTCTCCCCCTCTCTCTCTCTTTCTCCCTCCCTTCCCTTCTCTAAAAATAAATAAGTATTTTTTAAAAATTCTTACTCACGTGCAGTTTTAGGAACTACACTGGGTCTTTGAGTTCTGAGTTGGTTGCCCCTATCTGGACTCTGCCATCGCTTCCACATGTTACATTTGTGTAACACTTTTTCTTAATAATGACTACTGGGTGAGTAAATGCCATGAGATGCTAGCACATGTAGTGGGTTCTTTTCCTTTTATAGTGAAAGGAAGAACGATGTCAGAACACCTTTATATACTTGGAGGAGTTGTTCTGTAGAGATGTTTTGGCTTTGTATATGGATAGTGAAGCATGACTTTTAGATTTCAGTATTTGTTGGTTTAAGGAAAGAAGAGGCCCTGGAAGTTCTTGGCCGGCTTTGTGCAATCGTGTCACTAGGTGGAGATGTAGCATTGTTTGGTGGTGCAGGCGACGCAGAAAGAGTGCATCTTAGTTTCTTTTGACAAAAATATTCGGCCCTAGGAAAAAACCCTGCAGATTTACTATAATTCTAGATTGTAATTTTGTAGGGTTTAAATTAAGTCCTACTTTAATGACTGTTTTCACACCGATCAACTCTTTTTTCCTCTCTTCTTACTAATATTTCCTCATTATTCCATCTTGTCAGAGCTATTCTAATGTCTCTGTCTGTGGTTCTTTATAGCGGTTTAATCCTAGAAGTTTAATAAAATGATCCGAATTTTACTCTGTGGTCAAATACTATATAAAATTTTAATTTGGTAGCAATATGAGGTCAATAAACTGAAACTTAGAGTCTGAATATACCCAAATCTTATGTTTGTATTATTTTACGTTGATACATTAAATTTTAACATATGTAAATTATGTAGGGCTTCTTTTCCTCCTTTCTTCCTTTCCTTCCTTCCCTCCTTTTCTTACCTCTTGAATCTTAAAACAAGTGTCTGCACATTATTGATGTAGGTAATGTAAAAGTACGAACCTGTCTCCAAAGAGCTGATATTCTAGTTGAGAATGTTGCAAATGCGCCATGAATTGTTTTAAAGTAATTTGAATATCTGATCTTTAGAAATTATAAAGGTGAAATTAAAAAAAATAACTCACTTTGGAAAATAGTCTGGCTGTTATGCAGACATTTAAATGTAGAGCTACAGCATGATGGGGTGGTTTCCCTCTGCTAGTTATATGTCCAAGATAAATGAAACTGTGTGTTCACAAAAAATGTGGACATGAATGTTCATAGCAGCATTATTCCTAATAGCCAAAAAGTGGAAACAAACCAAATGTCCATCAGTGGGTGAATGAATAAATGAAATGTGGTATATTTGTGCGATGTAATATTATTCAGCAATAAAAAGGAATGAAGTTCTGACACATGTTATAATGCGGATGACCCTTGAAAACATTATGCTGAGTGAAAGAAGCCAGTCACCAAAACTCACATATTATGATTCCATTTATATGAAGTATTCAGAATAATAAATCTAATGACACAGAGTACATCCATGGTTGCCCAGGGTCAGGGTGGGGGAATGACTGCTCATGGTCACAGTGTTTCTGGGGTGATGAAAATGTCAGGTTGAGCCCTGGCTCAGTGGACTAAGTGCTGGCCTGTGGACCACAAGGTCACCAGTTCAATTCCCAGTCAAGGCACATGCCTGGGTTGCAGGCCAGGTCCCCAGTTGGGAGCATGAGAGAGGCGACTGATTGCTGTTTCTCTCCCTCTCTTTCTCCTTCCTTTCCCCTCTCTCTAAAAATGAATAAATAAAATCTTTTTTCAAATGTTAGGTTGATTGTGGTGATGGCTGCACAACTCTGTGGATACACTAAATACCACTGAGTGCTATGTACACTGTAAATGGGTCACTTGTATGGTATTTCAAAAAAGCCAGTTTTTAAAAAATAAATTATCGAAAAGTTTCAAATTTATCAAACCAAGGAATATTTATTGACTATCTAACAGGCATATACTAAGTTCTATGTAAGTTACAAAACAAGTGTAAGACAAACCCTGACCTCAAATTGCTTACAGTTCGGAAGAAAAGGCATGCATGCAGTATATAATAATGCACTTTTGCTTTCTGAAATTGTTCCCCATCTTTTAGGCTGTAACCTCTTGAATTCTCTCGTCCAGCTCTCTCTGCAATGGCCCTAATCTTCTTATCCTATGTCTTTGTCTCTGTCCTTTCAAAAGCAAACTGTTGCTCCTCAGATTTTGATGAATATCAGCCCCAAACTGGTTACCTTTAACTAACTTAAAGGACATTTTTAAGCTATGGTAGCATCTCCAACAACTTAAGAGTGTATGGTTCATGCAAAACTCGTTCATTCAGCAAACATTCATTGATGTTTCATTTACAAATAATGGACAAATCTTGAGACTGTTGGCATTATTATCTAATTACAACAAATATCATTTTGCTATAATTTACTCAGGTTGCATGGTGTTCACAAGTATAGTCTTGAGTTTATAGATTTTCATGAAAAATGCCTGTTAGGAATATTTAAAAGTTAAACAAATGTGTGGTTAATATAGAGCAGGCCATACCATCATTAATGCAGTATTTTGATGATGTTGTGGTCATTAAAACTTGAAAGGAGAAATTTTGGTTCAGTTGTAGTATTTCTATTAATGCCAAAAAGGCTATTTTTAAAGAAGGCAGTAGTTGATTAATTCCAAATACTTCAGGTTAGGAATTGTCATTATTTCCTTATCTGTTATGTCTGTCTGTCTGTCTATCAATCTATCTACTTATGCTTGAGTTATTAGTGCAGCTGCTAAACTTTTTTCTTTCTTCACAGATGCGTATGAAACTGCCAAGATGCTATGTGAGCAGTATTACATGGTAGCTCCAGAGTTGGAAGTTGAAGAATTTAATGGTAAATGAAGAATAATTTCAACCTTAAATACAAAGGAGTTGACTAAAAAACTGATTATACCTGAGCTAAATTTCAGTGAGATCCTAAAATTATGCTGATTTTTAAAATCTTCTATATATTTTTAAAACCTTTTCTTCATCTGTGGTCAACTAGGTATATTGTTGTAAGGAGTTTTTGTACAGGAATACATAATCTGCTAGACCTCCAAGTTCTTGAAACATTTTCTTTCTACATTTCCAGTAGAAAATGCACAAAGCTATAAATAGGCAATTCTCAAAATAGCAAATGAAAATACATAATAAACCTATGGAAAAGTGTTTAACTTTATTAATCAAAGAAGTACAAACAAAGACACAGAGAAATGCCATTTTTGTGTCTTAAAATGGCAATGATTAAAATACTTTATTGCTTTAAATTGGTGTCCAGAAAAATGCTTTCTTACCAACACTTATATATTTCTGTTATAAGTTTCAAATCAGTATGGCCTTTCTCAAAAAATGCTACCAATATTCTTTCTCTTTGACCCAGTAAATAAAATTAGTAATAGTCAGATTTTTAGTCTAGTGCATTAAACTTCAGTAAAATTAGTATAAGAAAAGAGAGGTATGCGCAGTTGTATGTACAGAATGGTGATCACAGTGATTTCTTTATAGAGAAAAATTAGAAAATCCAAGTTTTCTACAACAGAAGATATTTAAGTAAGTTGTGGTACACTTACATGATACAATAGACTACTATGAAGCCCTTTAAAATAATGCTTTAAAAGAATCTTTTGCCTTGGCTGGTGTGGTTCAGTGGATTGAGTGCCAGCCTGTGAAGCAAGGGGTCACTGGTTCGATTTCCAATCAGGGCACATGCCTGGGTTGCAGGCCAGGTCCCCAGTAGGGGACAGGCAAGAGGCAACCACACTTTAATGTTTCTCTCCCTGTCTTTCTCTCTCCCTTCCCCACTAAAAAGAAATACATAAAATCTTTTTAAAAAGAATCTTTAAACACAGGCTATAAAGGTTTGTAATAGTGCAAGTTCATTGGAAAATATTTGTAAGGACTTCTAGCATTATTATAGATAGAAAAACCAGAAGTGTGGATAGTAGCATTATAGCCAACTTTTTTATTAATCATATGAATCTTTATTTTCATGTTACTTTTTTTATTTGTAAGTTACAAAAGAAAAAAGGTCATACTCACTGTAAAACTACAAACAAGACAGAAACGTAAAATAAAAGCAAGTCTCCACTAGGATGTCAGTCCCATACAGAGCTTTGTTTTTTACATAAATGGGGTTGAAACTATACATATCGTATAATGTGTTTTTCACTCCACTTTGAAGATCTTTGCATGTATTGTCATGTAGGGATTATCTGTAGTGTAGCTTCCATAATTTATTTAATCATTTCCCAATGAAGATGTGTGTGTGTGTATCTGTATGCATTTTAAAGGTGGGAAAATTCGTGAACGTGTGGAAGTATTTCTGTGCATTAGATTCCTAGAAGTGGAATTACTGAGTCTTAGGGTATGGGCATTTCCAATGAAAGATAAACCGAATTCTTTCTCAAGCTACAGGGCCTGGCAGAAGTAACGCCTGCTTGAGTGTGGTTGGTAGGGTACGTGAATGTTTCGCATGAGATGGACAGCAATTTGAACATTTCCCCTAAAATGTCATATGGTGTGCTTGAGTGTGATATTGTTATGATGCAGAATTACATGCTTAAGATTTTTTAATAAAAGATTTGGTATAGATTGCGAGCTTATAAATAGGGGTGTTATTTGTGCCGGACCCTGTATATCGAAACTTGTATTTTTCTTCTAATGAGATCAAAATGTGAAGACACTTCAGGCTGCTGTTATAAGACATTTGCCCCTACATTCTACTAGAAGGTATGGAATCAGAGCAGTTTTCAAAGTCTGTTGGGTTCTTTAAGAGTTGCAGCACACTATGAGAACTGAGTGGACTTGGCTTTGAATATTCCTGAGTAGAAGCATCTTGATAGCCCCTCTTTCTCTCTCTGGCTAGGTGGGGCCTGACTGCACTGTCCAGCTTTCTGTTTGTCAAACATGGAACTTAAATTCACAGCTAGTAACCAATTGCTCCTTGGCATGAATGGCAGCCTCACTCACTCCGAAGGCTGGAGCAGCGAGCCTGTTCTTGCTGGTTCCCAGGTGCCAGCTGTGTCAGCGCGCTCCTTCCCAGCAAGGCTGTCACGCGCGGCAGTGCACCCCGCCAGGAGAAGAGCTTTATGCCTATTTTTGGCACTGTTTCATGCATGGTTTTTGAAGCGCTTTTTCCCGTCACTAAGATAAATAAATGCCGGTGGTTATAGGCAGCCTCCAGTTTCCTGTTGCTTTGAGTAATGTATTTATGATTTCTTGAATGCCAGAGCTCTTTGTGAGGACTGTTAAAGACTGTGTTTTATCTCTAATAAGCTCTGTATTAGAGATGCAGGTTGGAGGTTGGTCCTGAACACCTTAAGTAGACTCTATTGCTTCACAATGAAAGAGTACGCACGTGTTTCCCACAACATGATACCTGATTGTTTTCAGGGAGGGGTCAGATCAGATCCAGGGACTTAGGGATTGATTTTCAGAGCCTGTGTGAACTAGCATGGCCTCGCCCTTTGGGGTGCTCTGTGACCCAACAGGTGCCTCTAACAATAGTGACAGTGCTTGGTCCCCTCGGCTCTGTACTTCGGAAGAGTAAAACTGCCATTGACCCAAAAGAACAATTTGTTGCTGCCTGAGAATTTGATTTCTGTTAGTTTGACATGTCACCTTTTTTTCCCCCTGATCTTTTTTTTTCTTTTCCAATGTTGATTCCTGAGAAGGTGGTAAATAGGATTATGCAGAGCATACTATATGAGCACCACAGTATTTACCAGTCCTCACTACAATTCTCAGTAAGCTTCCTTTGTCATCCTTTCTGTAATACGTTTAACAGGACCCTTAAAATAATAGCATTTTAGTTACCTCGTATCAGGTATCAAATATTTCTGATTGGTCACCTGTGGCAACCCACGTAGGTTCCTCCAAAGACAGGTAGCCATTTCATCACACTTGTCCTCATTTCTCTTCAGAAATCAGTTGCCAAAACAATAAGCAAATAAACATTTCTAATTGACCTCTGCTGCATTATTCCATATGGCGTGGCAGCATGGCTGAAGGGAAAGATAGGAACTTTGTAGCTAGCCAGGCAGTAGAAATCTGGATCCTGCAACTTAGATGTGGGCCTTACACAAGTCTCTTCACATTTGACACTCAGCTTCCTCATCCATAAGCTCACCCCGTGGAGCAATAAAAGGATGATGTTTCTAGGGCCTCAGATATAACACTGGCACATACTGGATATTTTCAAAAGGGTGGCCACTGGAAGTGAGGGTTGACTTGGGAAAGATAAGATTTGTATGGTTACTCCTTGCATTTTTCACCATTTCTAGATTAGTTGTTTCCGTCAAGAGCTTGATTTTATAGCTTAGGTTTACTGGGAAGCAAAAATTTCAATTCATACCATGTATATTTTATTACAAGAGGTTTCATAGAAAAGGTACATATCTATCTTGGGCTTGTTGGCCTCTAGTTTCCCAATGTTGGATATTTTTGTGGTTATTTTCAGGCAAGGGGTTCTGTATAACAATTGAAAACCATTACTGGTAACTCCATTAATAGTGTAGACATTTTTTTAGTGATGATAATAGGCAGCATTTATTGACTGCTTACAATGTGACAGGTTCTGTGTAAACTAGTTTGTCACTATGAACTCATTTAATCCTTGTGTTAACCCAGGGAGATATGTTCTGTGCTATTTCAGAAGTGGAATGCCGATGCCCAGATGGGTTAGGTACCGATTCATATATGTATTATATGCCTAAGTCAGGACTTGATCTTAGGTCAAGACATGCTATTTATTATTTTGAAAGAGGGCTACTATGGGAAAGGGGGGAGGGACTTGTTCTTTTCTTCCTTTTTAACAAATTTCAATATTATTTGTGTATAGTAATAATTTCAAAAATAGCTGATCATCAGACAGTTCAGGAGTTAGAATCAAAAGCTCTTGGTTCAAGTGTCCAATTTCAGTGCCTCTTCCGTTATAGTGAGCAAGTCCGGTGGCCTCTGCAAAGCCTGTGTCCTTACCCATAACAGTGCCACCCATTCTCTGATCTACACGGTATTGCCACGAGGATTCAATTGCATAATGTTCAGGCTCTTCATAAACTGCTGAAGACCAAACAAATGTTCTCTCCACTTTACACTCTTGTGTGTTTTATTATTAGAGGAAGCATTTAGGTTGAAATCATAACATGGGTGAATTTGTGTTCTACTTGAGAAAGTTCACATAATTTTAGTCTCTTAAGTGATTTCAGGTGACAAGGACTAAGTTTTGTAGTCTCTGCTCTATAGCCCACACTGATCTTAGTGCTTGACATGGAGTTTGATATTTCTCAGATTTTCCCCAGAGAATCCCTGATGCAAGGAACAAGGACTATAGGTTTCTAGAAGGCTGTCTGTTAGCTCATAGTAGAAACAGGTTATGGGAATGTTACATTCTACTCCATAATACACTTTGTCCATCACAATTTTACATCATGGTTAGTCTGATTCACTGAAAAGATGTGCCCTGTTTCACGTGTGCCTTTTACATTCCCCCTGCTGACCTGTGGGGTCGCTGCTAGGGGTGGGTGTCTCCCGATTGGAAAAATACTGAGCAATATTTGGATGACCTTGCCTAATGTTCAGAACATTAGGCTTAAGTGATAATATTCCAATTTGGCTCAACTAGAGTCCAAAGCAATTGAGTCATTTGCCCAAGGTCATGTAGCTGCTAACTGAAGGAACCAGATGGCACCCCATATTTGTTGCACTGCCAAAGATTTGCTCAGCCCTGCCTTTAGAGGTGGAGACCTAAATTGGCCTTTTGTAGAGTTCTGTTTTAGGTACTTGGAAAACAGAATGCAGACATTCTTGACTTTCTTCGAGTTTTGGCCCTTACTCATTGACCGTTTTGTCTCTGTTTTCAGCCAAAGCGCCAAACAAACCTATTCAGGTAGTTTATGTGCCCTCACATCTGTTTCACATGCTATTTGAGTTGTTCAAGGTAAGTGGAATTTAACAACATGGGAAGGAGACTTCATTTTAAATTACTTTGATTCAGGGCATAATGGATTCATTAAATTAGCATAAGAAAAAGGTTTTGCATAACCATTTTAAAAATTCTATTTCTGATATCCTGTGGGCTTTATAATTTTTACACTGTGAGATGAAAAATTGCTGTGTACAGTATAGTTTTCGTGAATATTAGTACATATTGATTTTGAAGCTTAATTGTACTTTAGTGCTTTTATGTAAAATCTGTGGTGTTTTTTCTTCATTTATGAGATTAGAAATGCTTTTTCGTTTCCAAACCTGGCAAAGGCTTTATTGATGGTAGCCCGATTAAAATAAAAACATGTTTATGTGTGTGTGCCTCTGAGCATTAACTGTACTGGTACATTAGTAGTTGTTCTAGTTCTGAGAGCTACTGTAACCCTTTAACATATTTGAGTCAATTCAGAAGATCTGACAGAAGAAGAGGAGCAAGACATGGAATGGCTAGACCAAAGAGAACACGTCCCCCCACCCCCCCCCCAAAAAAGTCTTTAGACTCTCTACAGCCTAAGCTGTTGCTTTTGTTAGCCAGTAGCCAGTGGCATTTATGGTAACGGTATTACAGGCACAAGGCATTTGCAGTAAAATTTCATCTCCTCCAATATGTGTGAAACCCTAAATTGAACCCCTGAAAATCAGTTGTGTTGAGTTGCACCCCCAAATTATATCGTTACTGAGGTAACAATCGAAGGTTGAGATGGGCATTCAATTGTGAGCTTTCTCCTGAACAGCTGTGGCTTTTTCAGAACGCCTTCTTAACTGACATTTCTTCCACTTTTTCTTTTCAGCCACATGGTTAATTTTTGTGGGAAGCAGGTTTCCCGCCCTCTTTAGAGGGCGGGCACCCTGTCACGGCAGAACGTTAGATAGGATTGAGAACGCGTCAGTGAGCCTTGGGGGCCTCGTCACATGTGACCAAAACACTCCTCTTCGTTGAAAGTTGAAAAATTGAACACCCTAAAGCAAAACAAATGGAAAAATGGAAGGAAAGCAAAACAGATGTATACTATGGTAGATGGGGCTCAAGCTAGGTGAAAAACAAAGCATCAGGAAGTGTTGCCTTGATCCAAACGCACTTTTAGCTAAGTTCTTTAGAAGGAGAAAAATAGCCATGTAAATAGTACTAATATTTCTCCCACAAAACAATTATGTATAAGTAATCTCATGTGAGTTTCTTGTTTTAAAATGTGGTTTGTGTTGCCCTGGCTGGTGTAGCTCAGAGGATTGAGTGCGGGCCTGTGAACCAAAGGATCACCGTTCGATTCCCAGTCAGGGCACATGCCTGGGTTGCAGGCCAGTTCCCAGCAGGGGATGCACGAGAGGCAACCATATATTGATATTTCTCTCCCTCTCTCCCTCCCTTCCCCTCTAAACATAAATAAAATTAAAAAATGTATAAATGTTTAAAAAATGTGATTTGTGAGTCAGTGGTATGCTTTTAAAAAAGCTCTTCTTATTTCAGAACTCAATGAGAGCGACTGTCGAACTCTATGAAGACAGAAAGGAAGCCTACCCTTCTGTTAAAACTCTTGTTACTCTGGGTAAAGAAGACTTGTCCATTAAGGTAACGGCTCGATTTGCACATATGCTTTCATTTCATTCAATAGTATCTAGACTCTGAGGAATCAGGGGGAAGGGAAGAAAACTGACATTTACTGAATGTTGTATTTTTTAAGTACTGTATTAGGTCTTTGGCTGAAGTCACCATATTTTTCCAGACCATAAGACACACCTAGGTTGTAGAGGAGGAAAATAGGGAAGAAAATTTTGAAGCAAAAAAATGTGGTAAAATATTTAATAACATAAATAACAATATTTCACCAACGTAAATGTGAACAGAACTGGACAGCAGCATGAACAACCATTATTCCTCCCAAACTGGGGTGGGGGGGGTCATCTTACAGTCCAAAAAATATGGTGCCTCATTTAAATTTCATTAGTACCTTATTTTCCGGGAAGCTAAATGGGGTCTCAAACCCAAGCCCGTGGGATCCCACAGCTTCCCTGCCTCCTTTGTTTTACACTCTTCACAGAGGAACTATATTTCATTGGGGGTTCAAAGCCCATGCACGTTTTAGAGTAATTTCATGTGGACTTTATTTAACAAACTTGTTGCCTTCTACTAAGTATAGACTGTCACCTACCCCACCTCCTCCTCCATTACAGATCAGTGACCTAGGTGGTGGTGTCCCCCTTCGAAAAATAGATCGTCTTTTTAACTACATGTATTCAACTGCTCCTAGACCAAGCCTGGAGCCTACAAGAGCTGCCCCTCTGGTAAGCATCTTAAACTGCAGCTTATGGGAAGATCGTTAACATGAGCAGGGACTCAGGCCCGGCTGGGCGTGAACCTCGTTGAATTGGAATGTTTCTTGCATGGTTTGAAGGAGGGCGAATTTTATGCCACAGCTACTTTCTTTGTCAATCCTTTGGACTTAGATTTCTTCTGTAATTTGCGTCTGAGACACACTCAGAGCTCAGTGTCTTATTCGCAAGTACAGAGAAAAGCTATTTCCCTTTGGGTAAGAGTGCTTCAGGAGCACCATTCACCACCTGGCACTACCCTTGGAGGAGGTGGAAGTTTAACTGCGGTGAGCAAAGGAACAGCGCAGCCTGTCTGGCTGCAGTGTGTCCTGGCATTTTGGTGCTGTGTACCAAATCACCCCAGGCCTTTGAACTTCCCCACCAAATTTGTTTATATAATTAAGATGTTAAATTATGAACATATGAATTTTTTTATATCAAAGAACATAAGCAGAAACCGTATAGGTGGGGTATGCATTTTCAGAGCCCTTTCTGTCTCAGTCTGGAAATAACCTTCAGCCCTATTAAGGCAGTGAGAAAAGTCTGGTTACCATGGCAGCATTTAGATCCTGGTAGGGCCACACGTTCTTCCCCTGCTGAGTGTTTCTAATTGACAAACAACAATTGAACCTTTTGTCATTAAACACAGCAACATCTATCAGTCTGCAAAAATGGTTCAGGGTATAAATTAAGCTTCATTTTCAAGTCCTACCCAACTGGTAAGCACGTAAGATTATATTTTATTTGTATGAATAAATTCTTAACACTTTGCATTGTTTATTCAAGACAGAGTTTATTAACGCAGCATGTTGGAAGCAGAGAGGAAGTCACTTATATCAGATTCAAGCAAATTCATGAAAGATCAAGTTTGAAAGGCATTACCTTGACCAGGCTCTGGTACCTACTTCAATAAATGTCAAAGGGGAAAAAAATACTAGGAGCAGAACTAGAGCCTTCCTCATTTATTTAAAAGGAATACAGATCATCTATTCCAGGTCTCAAAATAGCATCCTGGGGACAGCTGTTGTGTCATAGTTATTTGTTAATGATTGAGACCTTCAGAAGCACAAAAACAACCTCCCATTTTGTAAATGAGAAAATAAGCTTAGTACCTTGCCCCAGGTCATTGAGCTAGCTCATTATGGCACCAGCTGCCTCTGCGTTCTTTCCAGTGTACCTACCACATGGCTTCTCCTTTGGAAGACGTGCTTCCGCTCATGTCTCTCCCAGTTTGTAAACTGTCCTCAGCTTTAAACTGGGCATGTGGATGTGTGCTGCTAGAAAACGTAATTCCCTCCCCAAACACCTTACTGTGTTACAGCTCTGTGCCTTGACACATGCATTTCTTTTTCAGAAAGATCCTCCTAGCCAACTCCTATTGGTCCTTTGACACCCTGGGAAAACTCTCCTGAGCCTCACCCAGTCCAAGTTAGAAGCCCCTCCTCTGCATTCCGCAGCACTCTAGGCTTACCTGTCTCCTCACACTGGGGACTGCATGGGCCCCGGGTGTGCTCAGCTGGTCCCTGGCAGGCCTGAGAACAGGGGCCTGGGCCTTGCTGGAATGGAGGAAGCCAGTTTCCTTGGCATCTTGCTGGAGTATGCTGGTTTCTTTACTGTGGTGATTTTAGTCACCATTATGGATATTTTTGTCTTCACTACTGGTCATATTCTGCCAGTCTTAACACCCTTAAATGACAGGGTATACTCCTGTGTCACACCCAGCCCTTTGAGTTAGTCCCTACCCTGATGAGGAAATCTAGGAAAGATGGTAGAAATCCATGTAACTTGGTAGAATTGCTGTTCTGTAGTAACCACAATAGCAATTACCATCTATTTAGTTTTATTTTGCCTGATGAGGTAATTTTTTAAAATTACATTTTCTGATGAGAAAACAGTCTCTGAGAGGCTGAGTAAATTGCTCAGTTTCACAAAAAGTGTGTTTCAGCTTAGGTGTATCTCAGCCTAAAGCCCAGGCAACTGCCACTCCACGGTGCCTTGCCTTGCCGCTTTCTTCATTAACCTTGGCAGTGGACTTAATCAGAGGGACTGAAGCGTGTACTACAACATCTTCCCCTGTAACCCCAGCATTACTGAAGTCAGTCTCAAATGGTCTTACTGTTCTTGTCAATACCTGAGATCTTTTTTTACCCCCCAAACCTGTTACTGCCAGTGTTCTATGATGTAGACATATAGGCAGGTACTAGAATTCTTTTCTTGTCTCTAAAAATATGTGGATTAGCATATATCAAAATCTCGTAGCATCCACAGAACCTTAGGAAGAAGCCACTTAGGAAATTGTTTTCTTTTCAATGCATTAGCCTTGGTGCTGGTAGATTTACACTCCTGTGCTATTCAACTTAATTTTTGCTTCAAAGAGCAAGGGAGTCTGATAATGAAACTTTGGAACAGTGTGGTTTAGTTTTGTTGCCAGTTCAAATGCCACTTAATTTGAGATTTGCTTTAAGCATACTAAAAAAAGAAACAAACCCCAAAATGGTGCTTTCAAGTGCTAAGAAAGTGTTAGTCAAAAATTGCAATGTTTCTAGTATTTTCCAAACCTACAAGAAGTGTTTTTGTAGACTGAAAATAGATCGCTTGCCATAGATGAGCATATATATCATTGCGAAAGTTGAATCAATCATGCATTTTCTTTAAATCTGAATCAAGAATTTCTTTTAATCTTCTGAATGATCCTCATACCAAACATGTTGCCATGTGTGCCTGTCTCAACTGTATTCATTTTGTTTCTTTGTAGGCTGGATTTGGTTATGGCTTGCCAATTTCTCGTCTGTATGCTAGATATTTTCAAGGAGATCTAAAACTGTATTCCATGGAAGGAGTGGGTACAGATGCTGTAATTTACTTGAAGGTACCACACTTTATTTCTGTTAGTATGAAGGCATCTAAACTTTAAAGCTGTAAATTCTAATAACTGATAAATAGACCATAGCATCTATCAGCTATCATATTCAGCTCAGATTTACTTCAGTTTATGTGAAAACCTTGTCACATAATTCCCACTCTTGATTTTACACATAGATATAGCAAAGTATGAAACAGAGATATAAGAAGTAAAAGAATGACTTTTAAAATCATAATTCAAAGTTGTGATTTTCAAAACAAATTGCATAGCTATTGAAAGGCTTAATCTAAAAGGAGACAGGTTATCATAAACTGGAGTCCTTTAGTCTTTTGCTTTAAAACTTGCTGGCTTTCCCAAAGTTACACCAATTCAGTAATCATACTATAGTTATATAAAAGGCTGACCTAATAACAAAGATCTCTGTAACACAGGCTTTCATTCATTGGTGGTGTTAGACTTTAATTTATTTCTAAACTGGAATATTTGAAGTATTTTTTGAATGGATAATATAGACACATGCTACAAAATGGAAAACTAAGTGTCTCCCACCACTGGCCCTAAGGCACCCTGTTCTGCTTCCCAGAGGTAACCTTGGGTACCAGTTTCTTGTAGATTCTCTTAGAAAAATCTGATTTTTAAAAAGATTTTATTTATTCACTTTTAGAGAGAGGGGAAGGGAGAGAGAAAGAGAGGGAGAGAAACACCAATGTATGGTTGCCCGTCACGCTTAACCGGGGACCTGGCCTGCCACCCAGGCAGGTGCCCTGACTGGGAATCGAACTGGTGACCATTTGGTTCTCAGGCCAGCACTCAATCCACTGAGCCATATCAGCCAGGGCAAAATCTAATTTTTTTTTTCCACACAAATGATTATTTCAGCACTTGGCTTTTCTTTTTTACTTTCTGGTATATCTCGGCTATCTTTGCATAATGATTCACGTGGCACTGGCTCCTTTTTAACAGCCACATATTTTGTTATATATACATGTAATATGTTATATCATAACTTAACCAGTTATTTGGAGTATTTATCTTAGGTGTCATTGCATTTAAATGGTATGATATTTGATAATACTTTACGGGTTATGTTCATAAATCTAACATGTATGAAACATTATTTCTTTGTGGGTCCTTTGGAAGAGCAGTTGCCCAGTGAACAATAGTGCATGTCATGCTTACTGGTGTGGCTCAGTTGGTTGGGCACTGTCCTGCAAAGCAAAAGGTCACCAGTTCAATTCCTGGTCAGGGCACATGCCTGGGTTGCAGGTTTGGTCCCCAGTCTGGGTGCTTACAAGAGGCAACCACACATTGATGTTTCTCTCCCTCTCTCTGCCCCACTCCCCCTCTTTCTAAAATCAATGAAAAAATTGTCCTCAGGTAAGAATTTTTAAAAAGTATCTCAAACTAGATTCAAATGCTTTTTGTTCTGGTCACATGTACGTCAGTTCTAGCTTTGAATGAGTGAATGTTTATATTCTTTTAAAAAAGCTTTTATTTCATCCTGCTTGTCTAAGTAATCTAAAATAGTATAATAGTATAATTTTAATATAACTCAAAAATATGTATTAAGGTTTTTGACATTTTAAATAGTAAAATTTGGGTTAGTATTTCATGTGAGACAAATAACACGGTGACCCTTTGGTGTATATTTTTCCATCAGGCTCTCTCAAGTGAATCATTCGAGAGGCTTCCAGTGTTCAATAAGTCAGCCTGGCGCCATTACAAGACCATGCCTGAAGCTGATGATTGGAGCAATCCCAGCAGTGAGCCCAGAGATGCTTCAAAATACAAGGCAAAACAGTAATATATTACTTTGCTTTCCATTCCAGAGTATCTGATTTGCCCCAGAATACACCAGCCAGACAACTGATACTTTCAGCTAAATCTTCCTTATGGTTTTTCACTGGAAAAGCAAAATGATCCCCGAAACAAATAATGCAGCAGCTTTCTCACCCCACACAGGAATGAGAGAGCAAGAATTGGGCATCCAGAGCAGCCATTCAAATAGAGGCCCTGCTATTCCAGGGGTCCACGCGCTATGGAGGCCTTAACAGCAGTGGGCGGAGTTTATCCTGCCATGACTTATATTTAAAAAGTAATGGAGTTGGCAGTTTATCATCATCCATAGAGCCTGACAGAAAAAATAAGTTACAGAAATTCTGTGGGTTGAAACTGAAAAAATAAAGCAGTTAAAATGACCAATCTAGATAAGCAAATGTGGTATATCCACACAATGGAATATTTTTCATCCTTTAAAAAGAATGAAGTTCTGACGTGTTTGATATGGATGAACCTGAAGTCATCATGCTAATAAGTGAACTAAGCCCAACCCAAAAGGACAAACACTGTAAGATTCCACTTACATGAGGTACCTAGTATAGTCAAATTCATAGAGATGGAAATTAGAATGGTGGTTGCCAGGGGCAGGGGGATGGGGGGAATTGTTTACTGGGTCAAGAGCTTCAGTTGGGGAAGATGAGAAAGTTCTAGAGATTAGTTGCACAACAACGTGAATGCACTTAACACTACTGAACTGTGCACTTAAAAACAACCAAATCATATTGATATGTTTCATTCAAATTTAGCATTGCAAGTTTTCTCCCTAATGCATTTTAATTGTATATATTTCTTCTTAACCTGAAAACCTTCTCTTAACATCATGCCACAGAAAGGCATTTGTCTGCAAATACAGTTCGTATGGCATTGTACTTTTGTACCTTTGTCATAGCATTGGTCTTTCTGACGAATGATATAAAGGGTGTCTATACTTTTTCCTATGGAAGTGTTGTGATGGACCTGTGAGGAGTATTGCAGGACTGGTCACTTATCTGAAATGTATGCTTGCCCGTGAGTGAACGCGCACACTCAGGTGTGTGTGTGTGTACTCACATGCACATGCAAACACATACTCACACACCCCCATCCCCGGCCAAAATTAAGCTAAATCACCTTGAAACACCCAGATCAATGTCCCTTGATTCCATTTTCAGTCTGTATGTAAAGCAAGTAGCATAGTAGGCATCAATGTGACTAATTAACTCAAACTATTGCTCTGATGGGGGAGTTGTCTGGGTAGTATAGATGCAGTCTTTATAAATAATAAGGGCCATTTGAATTGTAAAAGGGATGACTTTAATTGGATATTGTTTCAAAGGCAATTTTAAAACTCTAGAAGTTTTTAGCAGGTTATACACTAATTGTGAGTCTTAATTTCTGGTATATTATTAGACAAACATATTTTAGCAGAAAGCAATTTTTAAAATTCTAAAATGGTTAGCCTGGCAATTAAAGTTGTTAAATTACAGAAGTAGGAGAATTAATGGTGATCTTGGGAAAGATTTAGTAGGCATGGTAAGTTCACTAGGTAAATGAGAAATTCTAAGAAAATGTATTCTCTGATCAGATTTTTAACAAGAGTTCTATTGAGATACAATTCAAATATCATAAAATTCACCCTTTTAAAGTGTACAATTCCGTGGTATTTAGTATATTCACAGAGTTGTGTGACCCTCATCACTATGTAATTTTAAACAGTTTTATCACTACCAAGAGAAACTGTGTGTCCATTAGCAGTCATTCCTCATTTCTAACCAGGTTTTTAACTGAGACTAAAGAACTATTTTAAAGTATATGTAAGTAATTAAGTGATAATTCTTTTTCTGTAGTAACCATAGACAATAATTCTGAGATAAGGCAAGAGGTTTTGAATTATCACTGTAACTAAATGCTCTGAATAAGTCTTGCTGAAAATCAAGAAGGTTATGCTTATAAACTCACCGTGGATATTCCCATTATTTTCTTTGTAGAGAAAAGATCAAGACCAATAGAACTTTCTAGAGAACTGAATGCTTTGGTCCTCTCTGTGAAGAAAGATCATCCTGCGCAAGTCAACCTCTGAGCTCCTTTCCTCTACTCTGAGCGTGATACCATCATTATTGTAGTGCTGGACCTTTGCCAGAGAAATTTTTCCTATAGTTACTTCAGATTTTCCACTAAAGTAGTCAACTGAGTAATTTTTCATGGTATGTTGTGATCTGGTTGGTGCCGTCATAAGAGAGCACAGAGCCTCATGAGTGCTCTCGTGTCCTCATACCTCTCTCCTCATTATCACGAGTCAAGTGTCTACAGTGTCCCCAGGGTTCTAAGGTCCCTCCGCATTCCAGATACGGCAGATCTCTACTGTTGCAGTTTGTGACCAAATACCGCGTTTGTCCCAAACCACCAATGAAGGCTCGGGAACATGAAATTGAAGATGCTAGTTGAGCGTGTCTTGATAATTCAGTCCCAGAGCTCCTCCTCTCTCATGTACATCCGTCCTCACTCTCTAAGGGAGAGTTTTGCCTTCTGACATCTGATCATATTCTCATTGTGAGGTGTGTGTACTTTTGTGCTAGGTCTTACTCTTTGATGCATTTTATTTTAAAGTTCATTTGTATACTTTTATTCTGTCCATTAAAGCATTCCAAAAGTTGTCTTGGAATTTTTCACTTAGCTGCTTGGTTTCAAAGATCTTAAGTGAAAAACTACCTTGTGGTCACTATCCAGTTTGTAAAGATTGGGAAGTGGAGCTTTTACACTTATGTGCCCTTTTTCCCCATCTAACACTGTACCTTTGTCATATTCTGTTCCTTCGGAGTTTTCTAAGGAATTGCTACTCCTCATGTGAGGTACTTCACTACTTGTAAAATAGACTATCGAAGGGAAAAGTTCTTCTGAGTTTATTTTGAAAAATGCCCTAGGTCTTTATAATGTTCAGTTTTATGAATTTTAGCCAGTTTTAGAATTGCCAATCTGATTTTCATAATCCTTTGCTTTTTGCTGAAAGTTGGAATTGGCAGAGGACTTGGGGTGAGGAGATAGGATTTGTTATTATTTACCCATAGAAAGGGCAGCTGTCCAAGAGTCCAGATGATACCCCACCACTTACATAGCTCCACAGAAAGTGTTTCTTTCATTTCATCATGTGGTAGTTATCCTTCATCTTCAGAAAGATCGCATTTTTTTCCATCCTTGGAAGGATCTCATCCAAAAACTCACAGTCAGGTAAAAGAAAGACTGATGTACTTCCAACACAGGGGTGACAAGATGGTGGTCCTTGTGGAGGCCCAACCAAGGGCTGTTTCATATGATTATTTCCTTGTGTAAAAGATATAAAAAATAGTGGTTCTTTACATTTAGAAACCCTGAGTATCTTGCTAGTCCTCCATTTATTACTCCTTTACACTTGCAAGTATGGTGCACTGTGGGGTGAAGGAAGGTTCTGGAAATGTTCCCTCCTACCTTGTTCTGTTCACTGTGCTTGAAGAACACCCATTGATCATTATACCCTCACAGCAAGCTCCACGTAAAGGTTGAAGAGGGAAAATGCAGTGTGGGAAAATCCGATCACATTCTTCCCTTTCAGGTCTTCTTCAGAAGTAGAGTTTTCTTTCAATGTTTTAGTGACTTAATTGCTAGTCCTTTACTCATGTGCTTTCTGGTTTACTCATGTCCATCTGACGCCAGTATGATCTTGCCTCCTCTTTGCTTTCTGCATTAAGAATTTCACTTTGCTCCCGAAGTAACCATAAGAAGAGTTTCAGGAACATCTGGCATCCTCGAGGTTTAGGGCCCCCAAGTATTCGTTTACTCATTGTGTTGGCTGTGCATGATTCTTTGAACTTAGGTGCATTTCTCTGGCTGTTTGACAGGTTTATCGCTAAACAAATGGTCCAGAGTCTACATGTAAGTTGTAATATAAATAGACATTGATGCCTTTTCCACAAAATTCATTTAGTTCAGCCAGTTCCTCTCTTTGCCTTTCATTGACTTGATTTTAAGTATTTGGACAGTGTGTCTACTATTTGGAACAGTGCCTAGCACACAGTAGGTGCTTAATAAATATTAGCTGAATGAAAATGGAAAGACATTTACCATGGGTGGGGGGGGGCAACATCTTTCTAAGCTCTAAAACTGTCTTTGTTCCCAAATTAAAAATCATTCCAGTCAGGAACTGTGGAAGTGCCGAATTTCCTTTTTGTGGTGCTAAGCAGTGACTTTAAAATGGAGAGAAACGAAGGTCCCTACTTCTTTCAGTAGGGATGGGTCCACAGGAGGCTTCTGATGCTTTCTTGGTCTTTGCATATTCATTTTGACCCCTTAATACAGTTCTTTCCATCCAACCAAGTGTCATGGGTTTATAGCCTTGCTTGTTGATCCCAAAGAGCTTTTACATACAGCATCCCCTGATCCTTACCATGCCATGCGAAGGAGCATGCAGGCATCATCTGTGTTTTTCATGAGTCCCAAAGCAGTGCGGTGTTTGCCAAGGTGACACGGTAAGTGAATAAAAGAATCAAAGTGAGGAGTCAGGTCTTCTTATTCCTAGGCCTGTACTCTCAGCAATGCACCAAGTAATTAGCATTCTCTCTTTTGAGGAAATTCTTGGGTGTACCAACCCTCAAGCATAAGATGTAAACCACAATTTTTCTATAGTGCGAGAGAATTCTATTCAGGAGAGGTTTTCTTTTGTGTTTTCATTTTGGCATGGTTAGTTAGAGGAGATAATCGAATGGATTTGGCAAGTTTTACCGAGGAAGACAGGCAACTTAAAGTATATAGCGGTAGGTAATTGTTAGAGTTATTTAGATTTAATTTTATGTTTCAGTGAACTCAGTGCTCACTGCCAGCCCTTCATACAAAGACTCCTCATTCGAGAGTTGATGCTTTTGTCTTTTGGTGGGCTGGTTGCAGCTTCAGTTGGATTTTGTTGCATGTTTACAAATGTACCTCTATTGCTATTCCATATGTTCAGTAACTTGGCTGGCTCTCAGGTTCTTGGGTCACATCCTTTGTCCTTTGATTCTTTGGACACCTCACTTTATTGTCTTCTAGTGTCTGGTGGTGCGGAATCCAGAGAGAACTTTCTTCCCCTTTGGTGGATGACCTCCTTGTTTGCTCTGGGTACTTGTGATTTCTTGTTTATCCTTGAATTCAGGAACTCCATTTAAGTGCATGTCAGAGTTGACAGACATCTGTTGGCTTTTTCTGATTCTCAGTGACACTCAATATTGACATTTGACCTGACTGTATTTCTTACTAGTTTATTTGTTTTTTTCTTCAACAGTTTGTCCCAGTATTGGCTGTCGGTTATCTGCCCTTCATATTTATCACTTTTTTGATCACCGTCACCTCCTTATCTTTCTTCCATAGTGTTGATTCCAGGCCTTGATGCTTCCAATGTGGCTTTCACTTCTGTCATGGTTTTATTTTTTGTCTGTTTCTTTCTTAGGTCTGCCAGCTTTCTTCTCTCATCGTGTTGTCCTGTTTGACTCCTTATTTCATTTCATTTGGAGGCCAAAAAGTGTGGTCTACATTTTTGTGGTTTCTGAAATCATTCTGTTTCCAGGATGTGTCTTTTGTTTCTTTCATTCCTTTCCCTTTCTGTTGTCTTGCTCTGTTACTGTTATACAAGTATCGTGATGGCTTTTCTGCTTATTATTTGTCTTTGCATGGGACCAGTTCTGTCTTCCCAAGAAGAGGATGGACAAAGCCTTCTTGAGCCCTCTCTGAAGTGAGAAGTGTTTGAATGATCACCTTAGCACTTGAAGTGTAAGGCTAGATCTTGGTGGGTCCTATTGGTGAGGCTGTTGTTTTGTTTGTCATCCTGCTCTCTAGAGATGGGGAAATAGAGAATGAAGCAAAGTCTCCTTGGGCTATGTTGTCTGTGAGTCCCTTCCATGGACAGTGTGGGATCCTGTGCCCTGGGCTGGCCAGGTCCTATTGGGGGAGAGGGATTCCCCTTGACTTTTCCCATTGACACTAGATGTCGCACTAGCAAGAGTGTGGAGAGTTTGTGCTTAGGCTCTGCTGAGTTATATGTACAGCAGGTCCTTGAATAATGTCATTTTGTTATAACGTTGATGAGATGCCATAGGAACTTAACTGTTGTCTCTGTCAATTCGCTGTGGTAAAACTGGTTTTGTTATATATCGTTTCACTTAAGGTCAAAGACCCTATCCACAGCGTTAAGTGAGGACTTAGTGTAGTCAGCATGTGTGCTATTGGTGAGTTACTGAGTTACTGTTACTGTCTGCTGCACACAGATGGTGCACCTGAGATCTCAACCTCTCTTCTTAGGTTTTCTTCTGGAAATGTGCCCATGTAGTATGTACTCTGCTTCTCCAGGCTGTCACCTCTCTTGGGTTTTTTTCTACAAGTTAAGTAATAGTCATTGATAGAGTTCTTTGGAACATTCTTGTGAATGGCCCAGCAACTATGGTTTACTTGGAAAATTTCAGAATCTTCCTTTGATGAGTCCCCGACTTCACTGTGTCTGTCAGACACTCCCCTGGAGTCTTCGGTATGTGGTGGTAGCTTTTATTTGTTTCATCACAGAGAGCTGCTTCAGTTTTTGGTTGTGCTTATTGAAGGGCACGTGCACTGAGGTAAGCATGCATTTATTCTGCCATCTTTCCCAGTGGCCCAGGTGCTTAAACATTAACTTTGAAGGTCATGTACTTCATAATCATAATCCATGTTAGTAAGCAGAAGGACTCAATATTGCTGGGAGGAAAGAACCATTAATAACTTGATCAATACAGGATTTTTGTTTATTGTTCATAGTGGAAAGATAACTTTTAACTCAGGTTCCTGTTCCATCAATTAGAGATATCAGTACCTTCTGGTTTGAAAGTAAGGGACATTTGACATTTTAATGAATGTAAGATGTTATCAGACACAGAATTATTTATGAGTTAATTAAATATAATAGAATATTTCTAACTAGCACATAATCATAGTTATCAAGAGAAGTATATACTATTTTTTATTAACAGTTCACTAGCCAAGCTACCCCACCAAGGGTAGTTACCCTTACGAGAGCTTTACTATGACATAAGGGTTTGGGTTTTTTTCCTTGCCTCTCTTTTCAACCAACACACCTTATAATTTGGTTCATTAAGAAATAGAAACGTCCAATTCCTCATTGGCATTATTTCAGTTACTCATGCACGTGCATGTCGATGGTTTGTAGGTCTGGGGCCTACTGTAGAGACACAGGTGGCTATGTTTCAAAAGGACAGGTGGGTCACAGGCTAGGGGTTTAATTTGGCCTGTTTGTGGCATCTCCCTTGTGGCCGGCGTATGCTACTAGGCACACTTTTCTCACCTTCAGGGCCTAACACAGGAGTGTCAAACTCATTTTTACTAGGGGTCACATGAGCTGCATGGTTGCCTTCAAAGGGCTGAAATAATTTTAGGACTGTATAAATGTAACTACTCCTTAACTGTTAAGGAGCTGAAATTACATTCAGCCCTTTGAAGGCAACCTCGAGGCTGATGTGGCCCCCAGTGAAAATGAGTTTGACATCCCCTGGCCTAGCACAATGCCTAAGGAGTGTGAATGACAGCCTGGCTCCCTGTAGTTGGAAACTAATCAGATTCTACTGTACACAGTGCCTCCTCCTAAGATCACAATGATGTAGTTCCATTTGTTTTTTTTTTTTTTTTCTTTTTTTCCCCTTGCCTGAAGAGTTAGATCTGAAAAAAATATTGCTATGACAAATGTCTGAGATTTTACTGCCTATGTTTTCTTTTAGGATATTTATGGTTTCAAGTCTTACATTTACATCTTTAATTCATTTTGAGTTTATTCTTGTCTATGGTACAAGGACGTGGTCTAGTTTCATTTGTTTGTGTGTATCTGTCCAATTTTCCCAACAGCATTTATTCAATAGACTGTCTTTACCCCACTATATGTTCTTGCCTTGTTTGTCAAGTAGTAGTTGAATATATAGGCATGTGTTTATTTCTGGGCTTTCTATTCTGTTCTGTTGATCTCTGTGTCTGTTTTTATGCCAGTACCAGGCTGTATTGGTGACGATGGCCTTGTAGCATAGTTTGATATGACATAGCATGATACTTCCAACTTTGTTTTTCTTTCTCAGGATAGCTGAGGCGATTCAGGGTTTTTTGTGGTTCCATATATGTTTTTGGATTATTCTAGTTCTGCGAAATATGCCATTGGTATTTTGATAGGGGTTGCATTGATTCTGTACATTGCTTTGGTTAGTATGGACATTTTAATAATGTTAATTCTTTCTATCCATGAACATGGTATATGCTTCCATTTATTTGTATCTTCCTCAATTTCTTTCTTCAGTTTCTTATAATTTTCCAAGTATAGATCTTTTACTGCCTTGGTTAAATTTATTTGAAAGTATTTTATTTTGTTTTTTTGTTCAATTGTAAATGGGATTGTTTTCTTAATTTCTCTTTTGGACATTTCATTATTGGTGTATAAAAATGAAATCAATTTCTGAATATTAATTTTGTATCTTGCTACTTTAATGAATTCATTGATCAGTTCTAGTAGTCTTTTGGTGGAGTGCTTAGGATTCACTATATACAGTATATGTCATCTGCAAATAATGACAATTTTACTTCTTTCTTTTCAATTTGGATGCCTTCTATTGCTTCTTTCTGCCTGATTGCTATGGCTAGGACTTCGAGTACTATGTTGAACTGAATAAGAGTGATGAAAGTAGACATCCCTGTTTTGTTCCTGATCTTGAGGGAAATGCTTGTAGTTTTTGCCCGTTGAGTATAATGTTGGCTGTGGGTTTGTCCTGTATGGCCTTTATATGACATTGAGGTATGTTCCCTCTATTCTCCCTTTGCTGAGACTTTGTATCATAAATGGGTGCTGGATTTTATGAAATGTTTTTTTCTGCATCTATTGATATGATCATATGATTTTTATGCTTCATTGTGTTTATGTGGTGTATTATGTTTATTGATTTGCGGATATTGTACCATCCTTGCATTCTAGGCATAAATCCCACTTGGTCGTGGCGTATGGTCTTTTTAATGCATTGCTAGATTTGGTTTGCTTACATTTTGTTGAGGATTTTAGCATCTATGTTCATCAGGGATATTGGCATATAATTTTCTTTCTTCGTAGTGCCTTTATCTGGTTTTGGAATCAGAGTGATGCTGGCCTCATAAGATGAGCTTGGACATCTTTTCAAGCCATCTCCATGGTATCAAGGCAAGTCTTTGCCTCCCCACTTGACAGAACTCCTTCCCTTCCCCACTTGAAACCCACAGTCAGATGTGAACAGGGGCTGGTACTCAGGAGAGTTAATTCTTGCCATCTTTTTTTGTTATCATCCTCCCAGGAGTAGGAATGTAATGTCAGCCTTTCCTCACAGAAGCCTTTCCTCACTTGACATTGGCTTCCTTGGCTGAGACTGGGTCAGCCTCATCAGAATTTTTTGTTTCATCAGGAGCATGAGTTCTCTAGTGGAGTCTGTAGCTCCAATAATCTTCTTGGGCCCCGGGCCCCAGACCCCAGGCAAAGCCCCATGGCTTTTCTGACTCTTCTTTTCTTCTGGAGTTTTCCCCTCCCTGTTTCCTTCAGAATCAGAGTCAGCTTTGCACTGGCCTCCCTATGATTTATGTCTCATGTGCTGTTTTCTGTGACTGTGGAAACTCATCAACGATGTTGGGCCAATCCAGGTTCTCTTCTGGCTCCCACATGTTACCCTCATCTGAGAATCCCTTCTACTTCACCACTGGATGGTAGAGAACTTTTTCCACCACATACTCCTCTTCCTCTTGTAGCACCACCTCTACTTTCTTCTTGCCCTGCCCTGCCCCACCGCCCCATAGTGCCTGCAGCTTTCTCATGGCTCAGAGCCCAAGAACCAGAGGAATCAGTGTCATGCTCATGGTGTGTGGTGTTGGGTGGGCCCGAGGAGTAGCACCCAGAAAAGCAATAAGCCAGGTGGCTGCAGTTGATTCTCTCGCTGAAGTGGCATATTGCAGTAATCACTATTGCATTTCATCATCTCTCTGGCCAATGGAGAACCGTGGTGACTTGAGAGGAACCAGCGCTTACCATCAAATTTCATTGAAAAATGTGGGTTGCTATTTCCTGATAACAGAAATGCAGTTACAACAGGGTCCACATGTCTTTCTAGGACTTCAGAAATCACTATTTAAATACGGAGTTTCCACTTACAGCATCTGGATGATGCTGCAGCAGTTAAAATAGATGCTTGGCAGGAGGAGACCCTCTTTAACACTTCCACACCCATGTCAGAGGTGGAGGGAACAGTTCACCCAGAAGGCTTCCCTCTGAAGTCTGCAGGTTGGTGTTAGCCGTGTTCACCTCCCAAAGTGAAGAAAAGAAAATAACAACATTGTGGTCATAGAATCCTTGAGAAACCTCTGTTTCTGCCTTTTCTCTGTCCCTAAAACAGGGACATGAATTGCCCATGATCCCAGTGGTAGGGACATGGGCTGCTACTTGTGTTGTGACACAGACGGCTCTCTGTGGTGAGCTTGCTCCCTGGGACAGAACAGCAAAGCCGTGGTGCGCATGCCCAGTTCTCTCTTAACACCTGCTTCTCTGGTCACCCTCGGAGGACAGAGCTAAGTGATGGGGAAAGACAAGCTGCCAGGATGCCTTTAATTATTCCCTTAGGTAGGGCCAATTTGTCACCTTTAAATCGACTTTTTTGCATATAAATAAAAGCACCTTAGGGCATCCCTACTGAAAGACTCCAAACAAACGTCTGGTACAGATTAGTGCCTACATTGAAAGAAAGCCTGCCCCTTTCTCCTTGCAGTATTAAGAAGTCCCTAACAGGATGTGACTTCCCAGCTATGCCTCCTGTCTCCTCCCCCACTGGTGACTGCAGGGGCAGCATGCTCCCCATTGGGAACTGGTGACCTCAGTCTGGGGTGGAGTCTGCATAAATACTGAAGTTGATAAACATCAGATGAGCTTGGTGTCTGGAGTCCTGTGGTCTATCTGGTTTGAACGGTTGGGAATATATTTTGGGGGGATGGGATTTTTTTGAATATTAGAGATCCGAGTAGTACATTTGTGGTAATATTGGATTCAGGAAGATTACAGTGAAAATAGTATGAACTTAACCTGAAAAATATTTCTCTGTTCTATAAATCTCTCAGTGACATTTGGATTAATCAAGCATAATTAAATGTAGTTAGATTTTTGTCAGATTGTAGTTTGGAATAATATTCATCTTTGGAGAGGCTAATATATTCTGTAGAAATTTTATTAAGCACTTTAGTTAAGCAAACACTAAGGAGAACAAAATCAGCCTCAGGAAGATTAATTACTAACAAAACACAAAGTTTAGTGGATTATGTAAATCATTTAAATTTTGAATACCATGGCTTGAGCTTTAATTTACACAGACAGTTATTTTGGATTTTTTTCACTGTATATTTTCCAGAAGTACAAAATTATAATTGTAGTGTTTAAAAGTTCTAATCATTTTAGGATTTCATCAGGCTTGCTTATTTTTTTCATGTTATACATTCCAAAAGTGAAGAATTACAGTTGTATTCTTTCCATTGTTAATAATCATTTTAGGATTCCACTAAGTTTGTTTCAGTTGTAAGAACTGTATTTTTATTTCTTCACCTTTAAAGAAGTGATCTTTTAAGAGAAGTATTAGGAGAGAGAATGTATATAAAACACAGAGCATCCTTCCATGCCTGGCCTTTCAATAATGAAATGGAATTTTTAAAGAAAGGTAAAACATAAGAGTTTAGACTATAATCATAAATCTTTTTTTAGCAATTTCTTTAAATGGGGAAGTAAAGAGATCAGATTGGTTTTGTATGTTATATTTTTTTGTATTCAAAGAATTACATTTTCACTACCCTTCCACGTCTCAGGGAATAGCCTTTGATAAGAATCCCCATAGAAATTTCTGAAACTCTATCATGATGTGTTCAGATTTGATAGTTCTTGTCTACATTTCTACAGATAGAGTTTCAAAAGTATTGTCATCTCAGGAATACAAGATTACCCAAGAAATTCGAGCCTCGTTTTTATCACCACTCAGATTGCATGGGCTTTAGGCTCTTGTCATGATCAATGACACCTAAATATCCTTTGTTTAGTAGACATAAAAGATGTCTTTCTCATGCATGTCTGAGATTTTCACAGAGAGAAAAATCCTGCAATTTGATTTTCTTCTGTAATTTTGCTTCTTGGCTTTTCAGTGAGGATTCTGTTTCCCATTGGAATAGAATTTTGGGGGGATAATAACACGTCACTTGAAAGAACATTCTATTAAAAGTCTAAGTTTTGCCAACCTAAAAGTGGCCTGCTAATTTGAGTTCTGTATGTAACTTTTGCAAATGGGCCAAAACAGCACAAATGTCAAAGATCATATATACTCTGAGCACTATGTCAGCAAAGTAAAGGAATGTGTAACTGTGGCATTTGCCACTGGTTGTACAGCTCTTCAGTTCATCTTTGCCTTCCAAATTGGTTGAAAATGGCCACCTTAGAATGGAATGCATATTAAGAACAACTACTTCATGTTTGAAAACATTCTGACCTTGAGATTTTCTTTGAGAGAAATTAAAAAGATGCTTAACATTTAGTTGTAACGCTCTTTTGGCTCTTCGTATATGCTAGGCATCAAAAAGGCTATTAGAGAAGTTCGATCCAATTGGAAGTTAAAGGCATTGGCCATTTAGCCATCCATGCTAAGTTTAGTGCAGGGGAATTTGTGAAAACAGCTGGGATGAGTATGAATTGTTCTGTTGTTGTTAATAATACATCACGGCACCCCTGTCTTACCAATTCCATTTTCTTTCTGCTATTTGAACGTTTATAATCTTGGGAAACCTCAGTCTATGTTTTAAAAGGTACTATATTTACATCAAGAACTGGTTTATGCCTCTATCTAAAAAACTGCTGAGTTTAATATTCCACATCTTTAATTGGGACAAATGTTTTGGAATAATTACAGCAAAAGCCTATAACTATAGGGATCTGAAACCAATAGACACTACCTGCCAGTGAAGAAGGACCAGGCTGAATCACTGACTTCGAGGCTTTGCTTGCCAAGCGCAGGCAGGGGGCAGATTTCGCCTGGCTGTTGTAACAAGTGCAAAAGGTACAGTAGAAAGGGCTCTCCAAGATCGTCTATCTGCTCCCTTTTTCTCTACCTGCCTGTGCAGCCCTACCTGGGAGAAGCATTCCATATAATCCTTTAGTTTCTTGCTTCTCACTTTGAAAAGTCCTTGTTATAGCTGGCATGTGAATTTGCCCAATCAATTGTGCAGATACTTAAAATTCTTTCAGACTAGACCAGACTAAATGTATTTTGACTCAGTAGACGACCAAGGCAAGGTTTACCTAGAAAATGTCAAGTACTGAGTGTTTTAAAAATTTAAGTGAACTTGATTCCACGTGGGAGGAATTGAGTTATACTGCATCCATGTTTGTTTCTGTTATGTTCGTTGTTACAATTAGCATGTTCTCTTCTCATGCTGAACTTCTCAAAACCAGAACTGAAGGCTAGCTACACTGCAATTAAAACCCGGAGCTGTGTTTGAGTCCATTCTGCATGACATGACACAGGTTTCAGAAGAATAGAACATACTACTGTAGCATTCTGGCTAACCCTAATCTGTGCAGAGTTCTTGGTCTTAGAGTCATTTGACATTGTGATTGATGCTTCAGGTTTACATACACATCACACCATCTGTTGCTCTAAGTTCACATCCCCACAAAAGTACACGAGTGCTGGGAACTTCGATATTTCCCAGATTCGGAATACAAGTTGTGAATACTTGAGAAATGCTCGAACCAAATAAGAAAAGTCAAGGTGGAGTAAAATACACCATTGTGAACACATCTAACCCTGTGTTTAAATGTAAAGTTACTTGCTTGGCCGATTTTTCATCATAACTCCTTAACTCAAAGGCAGATTCTAAACTGGGTATGAGAACAGATTTGACAAGAGAAGAATATTAACTCATGTATGAAATACAAGTTCATTACAATGTTTGTAGCCGTAAGTCCAACTCTGACCTGGTTCACTTTGTGCACCTGTCAGCTTAATTACAGTGATGAATGTATGCGCCTGTCCAGTGCTTATGAGCTGTCTTGTGGTTCATAGAGTGAAGTCTGGCGCTGTTTTGTGGCCTGGCTGGTCACACTGTCACAGGTGAAGGATGACTTTGGTTTGTCGCTCCACATTCTGTGCAGAAAAGTGTTTCATTGCTGTGATTGTTGGAAAAACATGACCAGAGAAGCGTGTGACTCAGATAATGTTCTCCGTAAGTTGGGGAGCCACCTGCAGTGTGTGTGTCATAGCCAAATGAGTCCTGCAGCACATGAACAATTCTGTATCACAGTCATCAAACAATAAAATAGCAGTTGTGGTTCATTGTGCTTCAGTGTGGTCTTTTCCTGAGCTCTGGTTGGTAGTCCATCCCTCTCACCTGTACGCTTTGCCTTCTACTCACTCAGTTTCTGAAATTCAATACAGGACCAAACACCTTTGCAAGTGACTGGAAATGGACAAAGGATCCTGAAATTCTTATGATCAGTCAAAGGAAAAATAAGGTGATTTGGATTCTCTGTAGTAAGGAACATTGAGCTGACCTTTCTGGGGAATGTCCTATTGGCAAAATAAAGGAGCTGTTTAATGGTAAATTATCACAGTGGTATTTTTCAAGATATGATCCATGGATCAGGGAAGAGGGACCATATGATATATTGTCCAAGCTAGGACACCTTTGACAGTGAGAAAGAGCACTTGATGCTGTAAACAGGTGTAAACCAGACTGTCCTGGACAAATTGGCTTTGGCCATTGACCAGGTACACCAGAGTTACCTGAAATGCTGGTTACATGCACATTCCTGGGCTCTGCCTCAGCTCTGCTGATTCTGATTCTCTGGGTGGGGACCTAGGAATTGATATTGTAACAAATACCCTGGGGATATGCTTTAAAAAGTGTAAGTTGCGAACTGCTGCTGTATGGAATAGGCAGAAGATAAACTTGAAATTTTGAATGAAAGGGCTATTGGTTCCATCGTCTCTTCTGAGGAACCGGTGCCACACCAACCCCAGACCAAGGTGCCTCCAAAGACGCATGGCTATAGCTAGGTGCTCCCTGAGTAAGAGATGGAGTCTTCATGTTACCTTCCAATGTGTGATCATTGTTACTCTTTTACTAAACCTTCAGTGGTGATTGGCTGTCTTTAAAATTTGACACCCACATAACTACTGTCTTGTGTGTTTATCACTAAAACACACACACACACAAAAACAAAATTTGAGGCAAGAAACCTGGGTTTATATGATTCTTCGGTGGTGGTAATGTTGGGAAACCGACACCTTTACCTTGGTTCTGCTACCAGCTAGCTGTTAACTGTGCCCTGGTTTCCTCATCGATAAAATGAGGGAATTGAGCCCTGGCTGGTGTGGCTCAGTTGGTTGGAGCATCATTCCCATAACTGAAAGGTTGTGGGTTTAATTCCTGGTCAGGGCACATACCTAGGTTGCGGGTTCAATCCCCAGACTGGCCACATAAAATCGCCAGTCCAGGTGTGTACAGGATGCAAGCAATTGATGCTTCCCTCTTGCATCAATGTTTCTCCTTTCATCTGGCTCTAAAAGCAATGAAAAAGTGTCCTCAGGGGAAAATAAAAAAATAAAAATAAAATGAGGGAGTTGATTGCGTGGTTCCAAGATTCTTTCCAGGTCTGATGTTTTATAGCCTTCTTTAGTCATACTGTCTCTGGAACAAGCCAGTGTCTTTCCCTACCTCCTCCTCTTCCCCCCAAGCAAGTTACCTTGACCTTTCTCTCTCCTAAGCTGTAAGAGCCCTTCTTTTGACACTTTACCTTATTTCCTGAGCCCATGCAGCCCAGCTGGGTCACCTTCTACATAAACTTATAACTGGAAAAAATATAAAAAAATTTAAAACACAAAACCTAAAATTACTAATCAACTGTTTTCATATTATGATATATTTTGCCCAAAGAATACAGAACCAATGACTCTTGCAAGTGACAGTGGTTTCAGTTAGAATTTTTAAATTATTCATCTGTATTTCACCAAAAGTCAATGCTGTGCTGGCACAGCATTCACAACTGGGGAATAGTGTTCTGGTAGCAGCCACTCCTGCCCTGATTGGAAATTCCAAAAATAAGCACAGTTCAGCCTCCTAAAAAGACCTTCCAACCCAAGAGTCTGTGCTTCCAGGAAGCTGCTGCAAAGCATTGCACTTTAGTAGGTTTTCTCTTCCATATCCTTCATTTCAAATTCTTTCCAATGACCTAACAATGCATGTTTACAAATGATTATATGTGGATATTGTCAGCTGTCCGCTTCATAATTACACATAGATGTACTCTTTGATCACAAGACTTAATTATGAGGCATCATGTAGGGGGGTTTCTGTAGACGGTTGTCCACCACTAGAACTCTGTGATGATGAGAATGTTCTCTGTGCTGTATAGTACAGTTGCCACTAGCCAGCAGAACACTTAAAACGTGGCTAGTTCAACTGAAGAACCAATTTTTCATTTAATATATTAATTAAAATTTATTGATAAATAGCTACTTGTGGCTAATGGGTACCACATTGGACAGTGTGGCTACACACAGCCATTACATTCTGTTGAAGCTTTTTAAGTTAACATTGAGCATCCATTTTTACCTGTCACTAGCCTGGCTGCTTAACAGCACTTTTATCATTTCTAGATGTTGGTCTTAAGTGAATCCTTTGCCCTCTGCCCATTGATGACACTTTCATCAGCATAATACTCTCTCAGGATAAGAAAATAACAAAATGATATTTAGACATTCTCCTCTCATAGTTGCATGGCAGATCAATTCTTACCTTTGTTATAAAAAGGCACTGATTGTCAACCTCTTTAAATCCAGTTCTCTCAGAGGCTCACTTTGTTCTAAGAGTTGTAATATTAACTATAGCCCAGGGGGGTCTCAGCTTGGCCTTGTTGGAATCTCTGAGTCCTGGGCTCCATTTCAGATCCATTCCATCAGACTGTATCTGGGAAGCATTTATTAAAAAAAAAAAAAAAAAAAGGTTCCTAGGAGCTTCTGATGTGTGACAGGGTTGGAAAAAAGTCTAAACTACAGACCAGCCTTTGAGAATGGCTAAAATGCTGGCAGCAACAAATACCGTCTTCCTGTTACAGAGCAGGCTTGGGAACCTTGCCATTGTATTGCTGTTCTGTTTAACAGATAGTTGGAAAATACTTAAAAGAGAGAAAAGGCCTTGTCAATTTGGATTTGGGGAAATGAAGTAGCCTTGCTGTTTCCTTCTGTGCAGGAATCTCTAAGCTAAGCTAATGCTACTTGTATTGTTTGCTGGCATTCCTGTCCAAACAGAATTTGCCAGTTCTCATACAAAATAACCATGTTAACAATTCCGACAACAGTGATGGGTGCAGAAGCTTTCCACAGTTCCTTAGTAACCACTTAATACTAGGGTCATTATTTCTGATGTTAAGGATGATTGTTGTCACCTTAGCACAATAATTGGAACATAACTTCCTGTATGAAAACTGCTGTTTTCCTAGGCTTTTAACTGGTAACAAAATAACAGTTTTTAAGGGCAAATAATGCCCCATTATTCAGGTGAGAGAGGCCCACCAGCTACCATGCAATCAAAGAATCTAGGGTGAGACCTTGAATGACCATCTCATCTGCAAAACAGCTCTGTCCAAATGGGAGAGTTTCAACTATTGCAGGCAAAGGCCCCACACCTGTTTGTTAAGGCCTTCAAGGAAAATGTGTGCCAAAGCCTTATGACTTTGGTAGCTCCCCCAGAGCCTTATTGTCCATGGGCCTAGATAAGAGGTATCATTGTCCATCTCCTGCATTCAGCATTCTCAATGAGTGGTTTCTAAAAGGAAATCTATTTTTAAAAACCTACTTTTCCTATTTTCCCCTACTCTGGGTAAGAATTGGCAACATTTGCACTTTGGGAAAGTTAGAGCATGCCACCCACAAAAGTGAATAATAAAATAATGTGAAATTATTAGTAAAATCTTCAGAAAATTCTAATTGGCAGAATGAAAAACATGGACCATTCATCAAGAGCTCAGTAAAGTCAAAGGTCAGGAGAGGCCAGAGTTGAGAGTCAAGGTACTGAACTGAACTTGGGGTGGAGGGCGAGGATTTTGTCCTCTTTATTCTTTGGATCCCCAGCACCTAGTAACTCACTCAAATGTTTATTGAATGCTTAAGACAGGAATGTATGCTAAACCTTAAGTTACAATGTAGGTCGATGGCCACAATGCAAACATAAGTTACTCTAGAAAGGAGCGTGGGGGTACCTTCATACTGGATGGCTGGAAGTGACTCACAGCTTAAAATGCCTGCGGTCAACATGCAAGGACCAAACCAAAACCAAAAGACATCAACCAGACAATGCAGAAAATAGGCAGGAAATACATTCTGCCTGGTAGCTAGAAACTGTATTCCAGAGCTTGTTTCAGCAGGAACACATCCAATGATCAAAGAGTTTCCTTAGCCCTGGCTGGTGTAGCTCAGTGGATTGAGCATGGGTTGTGAACCAAAGCATCACTGGTTCGATTCCCAGTCACTTCCTCTCCTCATGGATCAATTTGCATGTATATTTGGGTCAGACACCTCCAATTACAGCTATTCTGTGCTTCTCTTAAGACTCAAGAGAAGCATTTAAGCAGATTTATCACAAGTAGATGTAGGAATGTTTAAGTGAAAGACATGTATATCTTCTTCTACATGAGGGTCACTGTTCCTCATCTCTGTCAGGACCCAGAAGAAGGCTCAAGTGTTCATGATCACTGTCTTCTATCATCTCATGTTACACAGAGTAAGGTACCACTCACGAACATGTCCACATCTTAATGGATCCATTTTGGACTTCTGACTTCCAGAATTGTAAAATAATAAATACGTGTTGTCTGAAGCCACTCATTTGTTACAGCAATAGGAAACTAATACACACCTATTTAACTTCTTTCATCTATCCTTAACCCCTGGGTACCTGATATAGAAACAAGTAGAAACACAATCAAAGACTGAGTTGTGTTAATGTTGATTTGTGGTCAGGCTAGTAAATAGTATATTGTCAATGCCTATCCACTAGAAACGTGATTCCAGATGAGAAACACTGGTTATCCCCTCAAGCTACATAATGAGTCAGCTCCTGCCACATGCATGTTCAAAGGTTTTCTTTGAACTCAGAAATTTTAGAGTGACAAGTTCTTAACTCAAAAAGGCCACTGTGGAAACAGTAAAGTATCCCAATTCTTTCAGGTATGGATTCATTAACTCTTGAAAATGGAAGGTTATATATCAAATATTTTAGTAATGTCTAAACTCTGCTTTTAATAATAAAGTAACTGTGCAAATCAATCCCCTTCCCCACCCTCCCCAGAAAGATAATAAAGGTAAGGAGAATAAAAACTGCTTATAAGAGACAATACAAGCCACCCCTATTCTGAACATTTTCCTCACATTTGGCCAACGGCAGCTGAGATTCAGCTAACACAGTGGATTTTCTAGAATATAAATTATGGCAGTTCAAGAGGGCCTAAAATAAAGATCAATTAGCACCTACAGATATTTATGCCTTTAATGGTATTTTCAAATTTTACTGGTTATTTATTGGTTTTTACTCAACGCTTTCTTAAAGAATTTGATCACAGGATATGCTTTGGTGCTTATGAACTGTCACATTTTGTTCGAAAACCATCTCTGAGGGAGTCTTTTCTTTTTTCATCTAATGGCTCTTGCTGAATACGTAGAGAACTGGCTTAAACATTCAACTTCAATAGCCAATGAGGACCCCAATACTAGAGGACTCTGGGTGTACGTGTGTAAACAGTTTTGATAGTGTACCTTTTAATCTCAGGTATTGTATTTATTAACAAAGGATATTTCTCTTTGGGGCAACTATCAGAGTTCTTAAACATGAGTTTGGTTATGCCTTACAATGGATTGTTTTGTCCTTGAAAACATTTCTGAAATATCATGGAAGTCAAAATAAAACCTGTAACTTACTCTAAATACAGCCTGTCAAGAATGTGTTTGACCTGTGTGGCAAAGCCAAGTCATATGGCCTATGAATAACAGGTGTTGTGTTTTTCAATGAATTCCTTTGCTGACTACAGGCCTGGTTTTATTTCTTCTAGAGTCAGGGTTAACGGTAGAAACTGTTGTTATTTCAAAGAGCTAAACATCACCAGATGGAGTTAATAGCAGCTCCTAAATTTGGCTAGTGGAGGGCATGAGCGCATTGTCAGAACATGAGCAGGATATGTGTTTGTGTGCGCATGGGGGGCGGGGTGGGGTCTGCCTTAATTGTTGACATTTGGGATCCTGATTTAGCACCTCCATCCCCATCTATCAGCTTGCAGCTGATCACAGGAACTTTCCCCCAAAGATGGAAAAGGTCAAAATGGCCACCGCCGCACGTTTTGGTACAGGTGAAAAGCATTGTCAGGTCTGAGAAAGGTGGGTGGAGTCTGAGGTCCCGTGCAGCGCCTAGCGTCTGAGGAGTGAAACCAGCCATTGATGTTCGCAGTTGTGAAGGCTCCAGGGACCTGGAAGGCAACCTCTTCTCCAGCTTCCCACTTAGTGAGAGGTAAGTACTTTCTCGTGGTCACTCAGTGACAGCATCATAGCTGGAGAAGCTTAGGGACAAGGCAGGCTACCTTGTAAATTTAGAGGCCTTTCCAGGTAAAGGAGAGCTCAGAAATCATTCCCTCCAACCCCTCATTCTACAGAAGCAGATACTGAGGTTAGAGAAGTGGTTTGACCAAGGTCACAAAGCAAGTCGGTGAGGGTCCCTACAAGCCAGGGTCCTGACTGGACTCCCCAGGTGGCCTCTCCTCCGGGAAGGTCTGTCCCTGACTAGCTTTTAAGTAAGATGTTGGCCCTTTGGCAAAACTCCGACCTGTGCTGCATAGCAGAGTTCCACTCTTAAGTGCTGGGGAAACAGCTGGTCAGAGCCAGGATAGCTGCTACACCTGTATTTTTCGCACACTTTTGAGAAACACAAGAAAAAGTGCAGTTCTGCATCTCTTTATTTACAAACAGTTGGAAATGCTGTGTTCCATTTGGGAGCAGGGATGGGTTTGGAGCATAAGGGCTGGGGTGGGATAGAGGGATGATTCCAGTAGTTCTCATTATTCAGCACCAGAGCAAATGCTTGGGCTTAAGGTCATACTTTAACTTAGGTGAATCATCGTCATCTTGTCTCATAGGTACAGTATGTATGCTCTTCTTATGGCTTTGTCCCAGAACACATTGCTGTGACAACAAAAATCTAAAGTCTAGAGAGAAATTCCAAACACATTATGAACTTATTTTCTTACAAAAAAAAAAAAAAAAAAAGATGGCCAAGACTTGTGCCGAATGGGTGCCTGAGGCACAGGAATGGCTCTGCTGTGTTTGGGCTCATCGGGCTCAGCCGAGCCTGTGCCACCATCTTGCATCCTGCCCTGGAGTGCAGCTGGGTACTCAAATGAGGCCTGGAGGTGGAGAGAAAACCAACCTGCACTCTTCCTGTCCCTCCCTCCCAGGACGGACTCACAGGAACCACCACCTAGGCCATGGAGCAAGACTGCAGTCCCACAGCTGTGTCTCTGCCCCTCAGAGGAGGTCAGAAGGTAGACTTCAGTCTCGGGGTCACTCTTCTTGAGGTTGGTTCCCTTTCCCTTTGTAAGGTCGTGGCACATGGGAGTTGGCTTTCCACAAACGGGCCATTCAGTGTGACCATGACATTACAAGTCCCTGTGTTATCAGAAGGTGGAAGGGTGAACATTTGCTTTCAGGGTTCCCAAGAGGATGGTGTGGCAGCTCATGGAGAAGTGCTGAAATAGGGGAGCTGCGGTGGACAGGGGACCCACATCCCACATGGGTACCCGCTGACTTTGGGTGTCCGTGAAAGGAAGCCACCTTCTTTACCTATCAGGGGGTGTGTGACACTTGAGAGTTATTCTCCCACCCCCACCTTCTTTCATCCCCATTGTTGCCCATCGTTATTTAACCTGCCCCCTTCCAGAACCCTAAGTGGTGTGCTCTCATCCTCAGTCCAAAGCTTCCCTCCCTTCCTGGAGCTAAAGATTCCTCCCTTTTTTTGTCATTACTGCTGACTTCCCCAAGCTTGCACATCTCCCACTGCAGCCTTCACTCAGTCTGGGCCATTACTGTTGACTGGCCGGCCCAAATAAAACAACCCCACCTCCTCCTGAGAAGACAGGATGGCTGAGAGAAATTGATGGCCAGAAAGCATCACATATTGGGTGGCAAAATCCCCCCCCCCCATTCCTTCTCAGTAGTCTTGTAGCCTTAGGAGGTATTGCTAGAGGTCAGGAGGGGGATGTAAGGTGAGATTTAGAATCCACTTGTGGGTTGTTTTGGCCCATCTCTGGAATATCCAAGGCATGGGCCATTTCCCATAATTGGCAGCTTTGATGGCCCTGAATCTGAGTCACCTAAGTGGCACCTGTCAGTATGGGGTGTAAGGCCTGCAAGCTTACAATCAGCCTGATACATTCATCCCACATTATTTGCTCCAGAGCAGGATTCACGTAAAAGTGGATCTGTCTGCCCTGGGCCTCTCTCTAGGTACCTTTTTTCTCTTCCTTTATTCCTACCACCTTGCGTTGCCCAGCTGGTGGTCTCATCCTCTCACTGCTGTAAGGCTTGCCCAACTGAAGTGGCAGGCACATGTGCACCCTTTCCAGAGAGTGCATGATCAAAAAGAATCACCCAATGGGCCTTGCTGTCTGCACAGCAATGCTCTAGGCCTTGACTGCAAAATTTTCTTCACGTGCCATGTTCCTGCCACCTCTCTGTCCCACATGAGTGCTTGACAGAATCCTAGAGGAAGTGCCAAGCACAAGGCCATTCTGAGCCAGTTTAGCCTCATGATTTCACTTCCTAATAAACACCACTCATCTCCAGGTGGACAAGGAGGTAGCTCAACCCCAGCATGAGGGGGAAAGACATGCCACCTTCCTTCACTGCTTGCCCCACTTGTCACCCAGAAGGCCGGTTCCCTAGGCCTCTGGAAAGGGGTGTTTCTGTCATAAGAAATGCTGGGCTCTGCCTACAAGTTGCTGGTTCAGGCCTCTTGTCTTGGGCTTTACTGGGACAGCCAGGCAGTGCCTCTTCTACCCAAGAGTGCGGTTCTAACCCCTCGAGTCTACCTGCTCCCTTCCTTCCTGCGATGAGGGGACAGTAACTTCAAACAACTCAGCAGGAATGCTTAGGGTCCGCATCCTGTTTGGCAAAGCTAGGGCCAGGATAACTACAGTCCTCCCTAGTCCATTCAGATGCCGACCTCAGAGCTGAGGCTCCCACAGTGCTCTCTGAAACTCTTCAGAGCCTCCCTTCACTCAAAAATAGGACGGAGGCCATGAGAACAACACAACTCATTTCCTGGTTGGTCCAAGCCAGTTCTACAGGAATCCAGGATGAGCTGTTGGAAAAAAGTGCCAAATCACAATGGAACCAGGTAGTCCTTAACACCAAGGACTTCAGCAGGGTTCTTAGCAGGAAAGGAGCATATTGTAAAATGCCACCAACTGTGTTTTCAGGTTGCGTATGGTCTGCACCCTGGATGGCATGTTATAGAACAGGTACGTGCAAGTAGCGCCCCCTATGGGTATCCTAGGTAGTTTGGTACATCAAGCTGTTTACTTGAGGTCTATGAAACTGTTAACTGGTCAGAAATGGGGAAAGCCATTCCATAATAGCATCCTGTAAGGAGAAGCTTCAGGAGATATTTACCATCTGCTAAACTTGGAGCCACAGCACAGCAGCTCCTCCTTCCTTTGTTATATAGGATATTTTTCTTTGTTGCATTTCCCACACATTAAGGTCGTTTGGGAAAACAAGTTACATCGATGAAAAGGGACAACCTGGAGCACATTAGGCCTTACATGGTGCTCTCCTTGACAAAATTGTCCATTGAGTAAGAAATTAAGGGCCACAGTAGATGATCTTTTATATATGTGGCCTAAAGCAAAACTTCGTTTATGCGCCACATTTCTGGGACCGGAAAGAAGTGATTCATTGCCATGTCAGATCTCAGTGGCTAAAGTGAGTAGGCTGGCATTTACCTTGGACTCAACTGTTTCTGTTGGGAACAGGTTTATTCTGGCAGAGCTTGGGTGGCAGGAGGCAACGTGCAGGGCCCTTAGGAGCAGGAAGTAGCAGGTTGAGGGAACAGCCGCTTCCACAGGTGGTGCATGTGGTGGGGGTAGGTGTAACAACCAAAGCAGAAGGCACCCCACTTGGTGCAAGACCCCCAGAGGTGCTCTGCATCTTTCCATAGTTAAAGTAGAGTGATTCTAAGTGATGCTAAGGAGGTTTGTATAGTTTCTTGCCTGGAAACCTCCCTGCAGAGCCCAGGTGCTGGGCTGAGTGGAGAATGAGGGAAAGCTGGTCCCAAGGCCTTCCCTTAGCAGAGCTCCTGTAACTATTGCCCTTCAAACACCACCCAGGCACCCCCAGTGTCCCCGCCCTCCTCCCTGGCCTGCATGGTGTGGCTCTTGCAGTCTGCCAGCAACCTTTACTTCTCATCCTCATCCCCCTCACTCAGGCTGCTGATGGAGGCTGAGGCAGCTTTGGGTGAGGAGGGGGGTGAGCTTTTGATCGGGAGCCATGAGAAGGTGGGCGATGGGGAGCGAGAAGGGGACCGGCTCCTGGTAGGGCTGCTCACAGGGCTTTGCTTTGGGGACAGGGCCTGCAGCATCCGGCTACTCCTCTCCTGGAACATCTGCTTCTGGAGAGAAATTGGAGAGAAGGCATCTGTTAGTCAAGACATCTGAGATGTCAGTGAAACAAAGGAAAAGGGGGAAGGGGAGCCACTACCCCAAACACCTGCCCTCCCATGCAGACTTGTACTACAGCCCGCATGGGCCAAGGCTCACTCTGGGGAGGGAAGAGCTGTGCAAAACTGAGGCCCAGCGAGCTGCTGACACGCCAGGGTCCATCACTGCTGGTGCCTGGCATGCTTGCCTTCCTGCCACCTTCTCTTCCATTTACAAAATCTAAGCAAGAGTCTAGCATTTGCCCAGCAAATAGCAGTCTTCTAGGTACCGGAAGACCATAAAGAGGAATGTCACAAACCAAATCCACAAGATATGTAGTGTGCCACATGGAACCTACGGTCTGTGAGAAAACCAAAATGATAGGAAAACAATGAGAGAGGGGATGTGAGCCTGAGGGCACGTGGGCTGTGACTGTAAACAGGGGGCGCAGGGGAGGCCACACTGAGAAGGCACTACTTGAGCAAAGACCTGAAAGAGATGAGGGAGGAGGCCACGTGAAGGGGTGAAGGGCGATTAGGAGGAAGTGCATTCCAGACAAAGAAGCCCAAGAGGGGAGCATACAGTTCACGTGCAAGGATGAACAAGGAGGCTATGAGGGCTGGAGTGAAGATACCTGGGTGAGGAGGAGTATGGGGGGATGGGGTTAGAGGCAGGTCACCAGAAAAGTCATGGAGAACTGTTATGCAGGGCCTTGGTGGCCGTGTGAGAATCTTGGCCTTTACTCTGAGGAGAAGAGAAACCTCTGTAGTTCTGAGCAAAAGAGTAACAAACTGACTTTTGTTTTCAAGGACCAGTCTGGCTGCTGTGCTGGGAACAGACTACAGGGACTGAGGACAGGGTAGGGGGAACAGCTGGGAGCCCTCTACGACAAGAATCCAGGTCTGTGGTGGCACCTTACACCAAGGTGACAGCCATGAGAAATGCTGGGAATCCAGGTATGTTCTTTTCCCACAGTTTTGTTATGATATAATTTTCTGTGAGTTTTGGTAAATGCCTACAGTTGTGTGATAACCATCACAAAGAAATTATAGGAATGTTCCATCAGTGCCCAATTCCCTCGGGACTGTTTCTAGGCACCCCCTCCCTCAGCCTCTGGCAACGGACCTGGTTTCTGTTCTGTGGTTTTGAAGTATCATCTAAATAGAATTGTGCAGTAATGTGGTCTGGCCACACATTGAGGGCAGAGCCAACAGGACTCGCTAACAGATGGGATGTGGGGTGTGGGAGGAAGAAGAATCAAGTGATTCCAGTTCCTAGCCTGTTAAACTGGAAAGCTGGAGATACCATTTGCTGGTGCAGGGAACTGGGGGAATTTTGTGCAGGAGGTTTGGGTGGTAAAATGGACTTTCCAAACTGGGACCTAAGGTGATTGCTGCCTGGTGCTTTGGGGACTGAGCCCTTGCCTGACACTGCCCTTCTGGGGAGCCCAGTCATAGCCCCGAGCCCCTGTGCGTCAGGCCTCCTAGAGCTGCCAGAGGATCTAACCTTCTGCTCCTTGCCTGTGGCACAGCCCCCTTCCCCAGCTTTCTTCCATCCGCTTCTGAGCACCCTGCCCACGCTCTCTTCCCTCATTACTTTCTTTCGCTTGTCACCAAGACTCAGCAGCTCTGTCCAACCTTTTGATCCTAAACTGACCTTCAGAATCAATTCTCCTATTAGTTATTTTGGACTTTGTTATTGTTTTGAGTTATTCATTTTACAACCCACTACTAAACCTTCTTAGGAGCGGGTGCTGTACAGGAGGTGGTCAAGTCTGAGCTGGGGCTTTAGTCATGCGTGGGAAGAGGGGGTTAGGTGGAGAGGGAGCCGTGTGCTGGTGCACGGAGCTAAGTAGAGAATACTGAGCAGAAGTGCCTGTTGGGTGGTAGTAGCCCGGGACTGGAACCCCAGGAGGAGGTTGGATTGTTTTTTTCCCAGAAGTCCCTGGAAGATTTTAGTTAAGGGAGGGGTATGCTTGGATTGGTGTTTTAGAAATATGTTCGGGTGTGAGCATAAAAGCAAGAAAAGAAACCATACAGGAAAAAAAATAATGTTTGGCTATATAAAAATTTCAGAACCTTGCCCTGGCCAGGGCGGCTCAGGTGGTTGGAGCGTCATCCTACAGTAAACTGAAAGGCTGCGGGTTCAGTCCCGGTCTGGGCATGTATAAGAGGCAACGGATCCATGTTTCCCTCTCACATCGATGCTTCTTTCCCTCTCTCTCCCCCTCCCTTCCCCCTCTCTAAAATCAATAAGCATGTCATTGGGTGAGGCTAAAAACATAATAAAAATGAAAAAATAAAAATTTCTGAACGTGAAAAAAGCCACCATGAAATAGGTAAAAAGGAAAAGGAAAGCATGGAAAATTTTTGGAGCCTTTAACTACAAATTGTAGATCTTAGTATACAAACAAAGCTTAAAAATAAAAGGTAAAAAGACTTCACAGAAAGAGGAGCCTATGGCATAGAGAGGCAATTCACAAGACTTAAAAATGAACCATAAAAATTGTTTGGCATGACTAGTAAACAAACAAATGCAAAATGACTGAAGTGAGATTGTTTATATATCAGATTGTTAGATATTTTAACCTTCCCAACTGAAAAAAATTTTTCCAGATATAGTTGACATATGGCGCTTTATAAGTGTAAGGTGTACAGTTCTGTGTTTTGATGTTTTTTTGTGTGTAATTACTATAGGTTTTTCCCTTACGGTTGCCACCAGGCTTACATTGAATAGCTTAACATTATAACACCCTATTTTAAACTGATAACTTCAATGTAATCCCTAAACTTTATGCTTTCACTTCTGCTCCCCCCTCACATTTCAGGTTATTGATGTTACAGTTAACATACGCTTTTATTGTGAAAACAGTAACAGATTATTGTAGTTCTGGTTATTTTTATTACATCACCATTACCATATTATGGAATCTAAATTTGACTATGTATTTACCATTACCAGTCAGTTTCATACTACCTTCTTTTGGTTGTTTATTTTTTTTGGGGGGGGGGGGCATTAAGGGAGACGGAGGGGAAGATTCAGGGTTGTAATTTAAATTTTTTCCCATTTCATTTTTATCTTTGGAGACCTTAAAGACTGTGACAGAGCAGGGGCTTCAAACAATCAGTACTCTGATCTTGGCAGACCGGCACCACTCAAGTGCTAGTCCAAACCAGCAGATCTGCTGGTCAACCCCTGTAGATTCCCCTGTGGGGTGAGATGGATCAGGGGCTCCCAAGAAGTGACCTACAATGATGGGGGAGCTGGATGCCCACCCCAGGTTCTCTTTCCCCACCGAAGGAACAATAGGCTCAGGGGAGACCTCCTGGCGTGGTGCTTTGCCAGCCTGGGGGTGGGCGGCTGCTCCTGTAACCTTTCTAACATGCTCAGTCTTGGGCTGGGTGGTGCAGAGGGTGCTTCAGCCTCACCCATGTGTTCTAGGGTTCTCCCTGAGTGTCTCGTCTGTGACTAGTTGTTACTTCTTGGGAGGGGGAGCAATGTCAATAACGACCTATGTCACCATCTTGTTGATGTCACTCTCCCAAGAGTTTTAAAAATTTGCAATGGCCAGGATTGGTGACAGTTCAGAGAAAAGATCACACTCATGTTCCTGCCAGTGCAAGGGTAAAATAGTGTTTTCCTGAGGGGCAATTTGGAAATCGGTGCAAAAACTTTCTTCCTGGGGAGATAATGAGAGATGAGTGTAAATATTTATTCTGTACCTGGATATTCAGTGCAGTCTCATAACACACAAAGCTGAAAACTCCCTAAATAGGCGAGAGAGATCTTGCACAACTTAGAGGATGTACTAAGCAGCTGATGAAAATCAAATCCTTAAAGAATACTTAATAATGTGAGAAAATGTTCATGAGCTATTATTACAAAGTAAAAAAATGATTTTCGAACAGTAGGTTCTGCGCGATCCCAATTTTGCAAAAGGTATTATATATAGGGGTGGGTCAAAAGTAGGTTTACAGTTGTTCGTATAGGTGTTATGGCCACACTTTCGGATTTAAAAATACTACAATAATTAATAAATAATTCAAGAATAAACTATATTTCGTGTACTCACAACGGTAAACCTACTTTTGCCCCACCCTGCACATGTAGATGGGAAAAAGATGAGGGTAATACCCCCAAAACAGTAACAGTGACAACTCTGGGGTGCTGAGCCTGCAGGTGACCTTTAGTCTCTGTTTATTCTCTATTTTCTAATAGTTCTCTCATGAACATATATTACTTTTATCATCATAAAAAAGCAGTAATGACAGGGAGAAAGAGAGAAGACTGAAGCAAGGTTAGGCTGAAGGGCAGTGCTACAAAGACATAAGTGAGAAAATACTAAGGCCTCAGGCACGCCGTCCATCCCCGCCAGCACTCATTTCCCCTTGATAAGCTCTAGCTAGCCCATTACCCTCTAGACTCTCGAGTCTCCTCTAGCAAACATAATAGTGATGACTTACTGATCACTAAGATTCTTTCCAGATTTAAAAATCCCACCATTCTACAAGTACACCAATTATTCACCTTCCATTAAAGGTACTGATAACGCTGCCAACTCCTCTCAGAATCAAACAAATGCTATAGCTTAAGCCCATTTATGACACAAAATCAAATGCCAAAAGGATAGGGTGGAATATTATTAACAGCGACATAAACAAATCCTTGAACTTCTAGCATGCACTTTAAAATATGTATTTTTATTACTGTCATCTTTAAGTATAATTTTAGTAGCACCCATTAGCCCTCCTGCTTTTAATGGATTGTCAGCATTTCCATTAGAAGCCCACTTTCTAAGGAACCTACAACTTGTCTACTATATTTGACTTAAGCTCATAACAGAACATTCTGCCTAAGGGGATGAAATCATTTGAACCTTTAATGATAAACAATGGTGTCACACTTCATAAAATGCGGTATCTGTGCACAATAACTCTGGGTCTCAATCTGCAGGCTCTCTGATCTGTTACCTGTGCACTGTGAAGGGCAGCTTCACAAAGTAGCTGAACTGAATTAGGTGAGGAGACAATTTGTAATGAGCTTCCTGGGAAGAAAAGCACTTTAAAATATAACAAACAATGAAGACCCTGGCATGGCATTTTCAAAGAGAAAAGCTATTCAAGTTCAGACTTCTACTGTATCAAGCGGTTTCCATTTATAAAGTTTTCTCCCAAGAAAATAGTCCCATTTAGAGTCCTGTCCATATGAAAGTATTTTTCCCCTCCTACAAAGCTTTTCCTTTTAAGAAGATCTTAACATCTACTGAGGCAGTAAATGGCATGACAAATGTCTTTAAAGGTTTCAGCATTTCAGATACCTTCCAGCATTATCTGCCAAAAAAAGAAATGTAAAATATCTTAGTTACATCTGTTTTGGACCTCTGGTAAACAATGGAACTCAAGCAGAGAGTTTCTGTTGTGGCCAAATCAATAAACAACTAATGACATGTGTCTGCCAGGCACTGTAAAGGGTTTTAAATACAAAACAGTTTCATTCTCCCAGTAACCCTAGCAGGTGGCTGAGAGGCGAAGGAACTTACCCCAGGCTCCCCAGCCAGGAAACGAGCCCCTTCTCATGACTAACTCTCTGTAATTAGCCACTTTCATAATAAGAAGCTTTCCATGTTTATTCACGTCTTAACTTATGCATTCTTTGGAAGGCAAAAATTTGAAACCACTGTCAAAAAGGCTCAAGTGGGAAACCTAATTCAAATCCACAAACTGAATTTTATACGTATTTTCTCAAAATGAAAACATTCTTTGAAATGAGCAGTACCATTGGGATGGCTATTATAAAAATACCCCAAAATCCAACTAGTACTAGATAAGATAGAGAAGTTAGAACCCTCATGCATTACGGTGAGAATGTAAAATGGTGCAGCCACTATGGCAAACAGCATGGTACTTCCTAAAAAAAATACAAACAAAAAAAAAAAACCCCACCCCAACTAAAATTACCATGTGATTTAGCAATCCCACTTTTGATTATATACCCTAAAGAACTGAAAGCAGGTACTTAACAGATATTTGAACATCCATGTTTATATCAGCCCTATGCACAATGGCCAAAAGGTGGAAACAATCCAAATGTCCACCAATGGGTGAATGGACAAACGAAATAGAAATAGAAATAATATCCCATTATATGTGTGTTTATATACACACATGAAATGGGATTTTTCTTTTTTTGCTAGTGTGATGTAGAGTATTTCCATGATAGAAGTTGAAAAGAAACATTTTGTTTACTACAAATTATGGAGGATTTTCCTGGCATGAAGAGTCTGAAAATTGACCAAAGATTCATTCTTTCAACAAATATTTACTGATAGCACACTATGTATGATGCAGGCATTAATCTAAACCTCGAGGACACAGGAGTAAACAATTGAGGAAAAACTCTATGCTCACATTTATTTTTTAACTGAGGCATAATTGACATATGTTACTTTCAGGTGTATAACATGATTCACTATTTGTATATATTGTGAAACGATCACCACAATGAGGCTAGTTAACACCTGTCAGCATACACAGTTACAGAATTTTGTACGATGAGAACTTTTAAGATCTATTCTTTTAGCACCTTTCAAATATGTAATGCAGTATTCAATATAGTCACCATGCTGTACATTGCATCCCCAAGGCTTATTTATTCTAGAGCTGAAAGTCTGTACCTTCTGGTTCCCTTCACTCACTTTACCCACCCCCCAACCCCTGGTATCTAGCAAGCACCAGTAGACCTTGCATCATGTAAATCTGTTCTTTCCAAAAAAAAAAAAAACAAGCATCATCAAAGTCTTTTAAAAAAAGAGAATCTTATACATCAGATGGCAAAGGCCTGTTTGGTTGGCATAGGGATCTGCCAGAGTGACTGGCCTGGGGCAGAGGGTATTTGTGGTCCAGGATGAACTAGAAACGTGCACCTGACTTACGGTCATTCCCTCCTGGTGCTCCAAGGAAAGGGTCTGTGTTCACGTGGTAAAATAGAATAGACCCACTTTCATTTTAAATAGGAAGTGATTCTCAATTAAAATAAAAAAAAAAGAGAAAGTGATTCTCTGGGTTCAGTCAATGAAGGGATGGAGTGGCAGATCATTCAAAATGATACATAACGTTTTTTTTAAAAACAGCATATGTGGTTGGGGTGCTAATGTTTATAAAGAGAATGAGTCTGCTCTGGAAATTCAGACACTTCAAACAAACAAACAAACAAAAAAAAAAAAAAACTTTCTCTAGGAAGGCCCTACCCCAAAAACCTAACCCTGAAAGCTGACTTAGCCTTCCTCAATCCTGGCTCCTTGACACTTGATACCTTGAAAGTGAACAGTGTTTCCTCTAATATAGCAACCAAGCTTCAAAATTTAGCATCTTTAAAGCCCCTCCCTTGACGCAAAGTGTATTTCAAAGAGACACCCCCTCCAAAGAGAGGTAATGCCAAATCTCTGTTGTGAAGGCTTCCCTTTGTAGTTCTGCTTGAGTTATAGGCTATCTTTTGAGTATGAGTCAAGACCGTTTACAAGAATCAAGCACCAACAGTCCTGAATCACTTAGCAACAAGTACACATTCTGAGAAATGTCATTAGGCAATTCTGTTGTTAGGTGAACATCATCGAGTACAATGACACAAACCTAGATGATGTAGCTTACTATAGCTAGGCTCTATGGTATAGCCTATTGCTCCCAGGCTACAGGCCTGTACAGCATGTTACAACAAAACACCAGATTAAATCAAGTACAAGAGAAAATAATGTAATCAAGGGACCCAATCAACATGAGCTGTGTGAGGCTGCTGCTGGTGTAACACAGCACACTCTTTTACAGCAAACTTTATAACTAGCATGACTATAAAGTACTGACAAAAGCATAATATAGCAAATACATAAACTAGTAACATAGTCATCTATTACCATTGTCAAGTATTATATGCTGTGAGTAATTGTACATGCTATACTTTCATACAACTGGCAGCACAGTAGGTTTGTTTCTAGTAGCATCACCACAAACCCATGGGTAATGCATTGTGCTACAATGGCTATGATGTCACTAGGTGACAGCAATGTTTCAGCTGCACGATAACCTTAAGAGACCACCATCATATATGTGGTCCATCAGGGACTGAAACATCTTTATGCAGTGCATGACTGTAGCTAACAAATAAGTAGAGTGGTAGCTGATGAGATTGAAAAATATGCTGCGCTCTGACCATCCACCAATCAGACTAAATAAATGGGAACAGATAATCTATTATAGTGATTGAGAAGTTGAATGCTTGCTTCAAATTCTCAAAAGCAATTATGCTAGCCAGCTGCCAAGAGAGCCATACCACCTCCTGGTATTCACATCCTTGTTTTACGTCCTCCACAAATATCCCAGAATTAGTCTCTGTGACCAATAGCATACATCAGAAACGATGTTTCTCACCTCTGTTATTAAGTCATAAAAGACTATATAGCTTTTTGGACTTTAAGTCATGATGGCAGAGTAGGGAAACACGTGCTCACTCCCTCCCATGATCACATCACAATTACAGCTATATTACAGAATAACATCTTTGAGAACCACCTGAAGACAAGCTGAACAGGAGTCCTATAACTAGGGAATCACACCCAGACTGGTAGGAGGGGTGGAGATGCGGAATGGGCAGGTCCCACACCTGCAGTGTGGTGACTAAGAATTAGGAGGGAGGAGGGATATCCCAGCTGCAGAGGTCCCCCCTGAGGAGCAAGGGCTCCCCAGCTCAGGGTGCCAGTGCTGGGAAGAGGAGTCCCTGTAACGTCTGGCTGTGAAAGACATTGGAGATTGCGTCCGAGTGAGACGGAGGGCTAGTGCAGACTGAGGCATCCTCTTGAGGGGCCTGCACACAGACTCGCTTGCTCACAAATTCACTTGCTTTGGGCTCTAGTGCAGGGGTAGCAGCTGAAAGGTGACAGGGACATAAGGGAGGAATTAAATTGACTAGCTTCAGGGTGAGGGCTGAAGGGGCAGGGGTCAGGATAGCTGTCTTCTTTGTTGAGCCCTCCCCCAACCCAGGCAGCAAACAAAACAGAAACAAACACATGGATTCAGAGAACAAACTCATGGCTGCCAGATGAGGGATAGGTGAAAAAGGTGAAGGGATTAGGAAGTACAAATTACCAGCCAGTTATAAAAATAGTCATGGGGATGCAGAGTTAGAACATATGGAATATAGTTAATAATACTGTTAAAAGAGTTTGGTGTCAAGTGAGTACTAGATTTATTTGGGCTGATCACTTCATAAGGCTTATAAATGCCTCATCACTGTTCTACATCTGGAACTAATATAATATTTTATGTCAACTGTAATTGAAACATTTCTAAAAAAATTTTTTAAAGACTATAGCTTTTGTCTGGGTCACTCTTCCTCTGTCACGTACTCTGGGAGAAGGAAGCTGTCACATCTTGAGGGACACTTAGGCAGTCTCGTGCAAAGGCCCATGTGGTGAAGAACTGAGGTATCCAGTCAACAGTCATGTGAGTGAGTGTGGAAGAGGATGTTGTAGCTCTTGATGGCTGCAGCTCCAACTGACATCTTGACGGCGACTTCATGAGAGACCCTAAATCATAACCATCCAGCTAAGGTGCTTCCTGATTCCCATCTTTCATAGAATGTGTGAGGTAAGAAATGGAGGGAACAGGCTTCCAGAAGTCCAGGAAGCCCAGAGAGTCCCAAAGAAGTCGGACCCAAGGAGGAACACACCAAGGCACATCATCATTACGCTACCCAAGATTAAAGAGGAGAGAATCTTAAAAGCAGCAAGAGAAAAGGAGACAGTTACCTACAAAGGGATGTCCATCAGACTGTCAGTTGATTTCTCAAAAGAAACCTTGAAGTCAAGAAGGGGCTGGAAAGAAGAATTTGAAGTCATGAAAGTCAAGGACCTACATCCACGATTGCTCTGTCCAGCAAAGCTATCATTTAGAATGGAAGGGCAGATAAAGTGCTTCCCAGATAAGGTCAAGTTAAAGGAGTTCGTCATCACCAAGCCCTTATTATATGAAATGTTCAAGAGACTTAGAAAAAGAAGATCAAAACTATGAACAGTAAAATGACAACAAACTCAAAACTATCAACAAATGAACCGAAAAGACAAACAGCAAAAACAAAAACTAAGCAAACTACAACAGGAACAGAATCAGAGAAATGGACATCACATGGAAGGTTTGCAGTGGGGAGGAATGGGGGAAAAGGTACAGGAAAAAAGCATAATTAGTAGGCATAAAATAGATGGGGAGAGATCAAAAATGGTATAGGAAACAGAGGACTCAAAGAACTTATATGTACAACCCATGGACATGAACTAACGTTGGGGGGGGATGCTGGAGGGTTGAGGGGTGCAGGGCAGAGGGAGGATAAAGGGGGAGAAATTGGGAAAGCTGTAATAGCATAATTAATAAAATATACAGAAAAAGAGAAATGTTTGTTGTTTTTAAGTCACTAAGTTTTGGAGGTAATTTATTATACACCAATAGATAATGAATACAGCCATGGACACCAAGATCTTGGCTTGCTTAGGAAGAAGGCCAGCAGTACCTCTCCTGAATGTAGATGGCCTGGCCTAAAGTACCATTTTGGCAACTGGCTGTGTCACAAAACCTTAGAGAGCTTTTTGGGAGACCTCAGTTTCTCTACAAAGCCACACCCTGAAATGAAGCAAAGTAACTGCATCCTGCGGACATTCCTATCATGAAGGACACAGTGCTGGTTGGGAGAAAGTGTCTTGACCCGGAACTCCATCACAGTAAATCCAAACTCCTGTGAGACCATAGGAACGCATCACAATTTGTCTAGGCCTTTGTTCCTTTATCTATAACACAGCTATAATACTACCTTCTTGTGTGGTTACAAATGGGTACAGTGGATATAAAGGACTTTGGAAAAAGAGTTTAACCTGCTATACAACCTTGGCCAGGGGTATCCAACCTTTTGGCATCTGTGGGCCACACATTAAATACATTGTGACACGTAATCTCACACACACACAAAAAAAAACCCTTCATAATGTTTTAAGTAAATTTACAATTTTGCGTTGGGCCACATTCATAGTCATCCTGAGCTGCATGCGGCCCACAGGCCGTGGGTTGGACACCGCTGCTCTAGGCATTAACAACATCATCATGATGTTGGAATGTGAGGGTCTGCATTTTATATCATGGTTTTGCTATCAAATATGAGGTCATCTGAGGAGACCTAAAGACTCTATGCCATGAGGAATAAACACAAATATTCCCTGAAGACAGGTGGGCAGCATAAATACGTGAATCAGTTTAGAGGAGGTAGCAGGGAGGAATGGTAGGGCGTGGTGTGGACATTGCAGTTAAGAGAGTTTGTGCCCTCCCTCAAAGAAATTTTAGAACATTGTTGAGGGCCAAGCCAACCAAGTCTGCCTGCTAAATTTGATCCACCAAACACCAAGCTGGAACCAAGCTTTGTATCCAGCACCATATCTATTTGTATATATTACTGTATATATAGATCAATATAGAGCGATGGAAGATGGAGGCCTCACATATCCTTTGCAGATGTTGGGAGGTTCTATGAATAGGTCTTCATTACACATCCATTCATTCAATCCAGAAACATTTATGGAATACCCACTATAAGCTACATACAACAATCCTGTTGTACCAAATTTTGACCCTTAAATCCTTCTATTTTCTGCCTTTTCAAGTTTGGGTTATTTGTACCAGTACTGTATTTTCAGATAATGTAGATCCTCTATTTTAAGAAATGAGTTCCAGTCCCAAATCCACAAATAAAGAATTATTATAATAATAGCATATTCATGAAAAGCAAATTACTTATCTTGGCATTGAACATCCCTGTAACTATTCCTGTACTTTTAATGTCAACAGAAAAAAGTAATGTCTAAGTCTGGCTGATATGGTAAATTAATGTTAATAACAGTTTTGACACTAATAGCAAGTTTTAAGGAGAAAAATCTCCAGTCTCCAAGCTGGCTTTCATTTCTTAAAAATCACCTCAGCTCACTGTCACCAGATCTCCTAGAACAATTCCAGCTACTACTTCACCTTCATTGGGAGCTTGAAATGACTAGGGTCTACGTAAAGTTTCCGTGGAATTATATTCCTTCCCTGCCTCTGCTCACTGCAGATGGAGAAAACACTCGCCCCCTTGAGTTACAGTAGTACAGCTTCACAGCAAAGACACATTTCTGAATCCCCACAAGCAAATTAATACCTACGCGGTTTCATTGAAGAACCACTAGCTGTTTCTTCAGAGCCTGAAAATTAGTTGTGAAAAATGTGAACTATTCAATTACATACCAGATTAATGGGAAACCTCAGGTTTTATGTTATAGAGATCATGGAATACCAGACAATGGGGTCTGCATTTTATCTTCATCCCGTTCCCCAGTACCGTGCACACGCAAGAACCTTAATAATGTCCTATGCATCGAACGGATCCGAGTGAACATTGTAACATGGCCAGGGAAAATGAAAAGGAATACAGCCCGTGGCTCCTCCATTCTTTCCAGAAGTCAACAAGGGTTCAAGCAGTCCCTTGCAGACTCAGCCAATAGGAGGTGGCTGGCCTACAATATCCACCTCTACAATTACTCATAGGCCGCTAGGCTTTAAGCAAAGCATCTCTTCAAACTCCTCAAACATTGTTCTTTTTCTATTACTAATTGAGTGTTTTACTTTTAGATAATCCTATAATGAACCAGCTCAAATGAGCAGAGAGGCAGGAGTGACAACCCATCAATAAAATAATTAAACCAAAGTGGATTTTGTTAGAGACTTCTCATGTCATAATAGGAAATCTAGGCTACTTAAAATCAGGGAAATCAAATGGAATCACTTCTTTTTGTTTGAAAGGGAAAGTTAGCTGTAGAAGTATTTCTTTCATAGAACCCTCATTAACTCTGCTAACAATACTGGTTATTTACTCTGGAATCGCAGGCACAATAGAATATACCAATGGAGTACAAGGTGGTTTCCAGAATTTTCTTTTCCCTTCTCACAGTTTTCATTCAGATTTTTCTTTAGAATTTAGGCGAGAGACAGACCCTTGACATTTTCTCTCTCAATTATAAGATTCAGATTGTGGCCACAGTCCCCAAAGACTTTTGTGCCAATGTGTACATGCCATGGAAAACGACAATCAGGGCATGAGGGGCACAGCTGCAGGGAAAAATCCTACCTCTTCTCTCTCTTCCAATCAATGAGAGAGGAGAGTTCCAACAAAAGCTACCAAGGCAGATACATTTCTTTTACAGTCTCCTCCCCTGGCTGATCCAAGAGCCAGTCAGTCTTGTCTTACAACACAAGTTGCATGATGCCACTGACCCAGTTCACCCTTACCCCCAAGCTCTGCATCCTCTCCAACTGGGAGCCTGGGATGAGCTACGGAACCCACTTCTGCAGTAATAACATTCAATGATTACCATATGGCTTCGAGCTCTGAACAAGAAATCAAAAGAGAGGCCAGAGCTGGCTTTGGGTACTCTTGGGTAGCATATTGAGGGGTAGAGCAGGAACTAAGGAAGTGACATGAACTTCAAGTCACTCAGGCTGATGGATGCCCAAAGTGGAGGCCACATAGTGGACTGAGGTAAGCGACACCTTTGAGTGGTTACATGAAAAGTGGTTACTGAAAACACCCGTTGTTGTGGAGCGAAGTGAAAGAATCACATACCCATGCTCCGTCAGGCCCAAACAGTTCTAGGAAGTTGCCGATGAATTCCCTGGACTTCTCTTCCCACTTCTGAATTAGATCATGACTCTTTTCTTCCACTCGGTTCACAAATTCCTTTGACCTCTCCTCCACGGTCTTTACCTTTTCTTTCATCTTGTCTACCTGGTTCTGAAAGCGGTATTTCTTCTCCTGGTCAAAAATGAAAGGGAAAAAAAATGCATTTATCTGAGAGTGCATGAGAGAGATCAGCATTCACACTATGGTTATATTTTACTTCAACCTGTGTGTATTCTTAATCTGAAGAGTCAGGGCATCACCGTTTCCCAGAGCTGGACTGATGGGAAGGTGCATCTCCCTTGTTAGTCTTGTTGGGTATGTAAAGTGAGGTACAAGTAGCTTTAATATTCTTTCTTTTAAACGTCTCAGTTGAATTCACTTATTTAAGAGAATGACCAAAAATACATATTTACTCTTACTATTAGAGGTAGATATTGGGCAACTACACCCCCTCAATTCTGCTGAGACTTAGACAAAAAGCATAAACTGTACATAGAATGGCCACTCAGAGGCTGCCTGAGTCTTCTGTTTTACTGGCCATTGTTAAAACCACTATCGGTTGAAAAAGTGGGTCACTGGCTGGGCCTTAGAACCCATGTATTATACTCAAATTTTCATTGTAATGATATTTTCCATTAAGCTAATTGAACTGCATCAATTCCCTGGGTGATGAAGAAAGATTTTATCCTGATAGCTTCTCTTGACTGGGACTTTGCTTTTCTTATGGCCTTTACGCAGCAGTGCTAGTATCTACGTGCCTGGAAGGCACTGTATGTTATACAAGTCATGTGTCACCTCTAAACCTCAGTTTCCTCATCTGTAAAATGGGATAATTATCATTCCCTACCCTATAGGGTTACTGTAACAATTACATAAGATAATGCATGGAATGTGCTCTGGCACAGCCTGGCATTTATTAAAAGCTCAGCTGCATTGTCTGTTTCATTACTATTAAGTAGCACACGCATTTAATCCTGTTACCTGATGGGAGTGGTCTCAAAACCATGAAAATAACATGAGATGGCGGGTCTTCCCCTCCATGAAATCATGATACAGTTTCTCCTAAATAGGTAGTAAGGTTTATTGTTTTTCTTCTCTACATGGGATTGAAGTTCATTTCATATTTCACAATATTTTGAGGCAACTGTAATATTGCTAAGCTGGGTAACGATGCCCTGGTTTAGACCTTCCAGGCTTAACTGCAGCCTCTGGGTGGGTGTGAGCTGTATGTTCTGCCACTCAGCTGTTTTTAATATAAGGTTACTGTACCCAGCACTCAGGGGTAGCATGTAGTAGTAGAATGGGCACTGGCCTGGGAGCCATGAGTTGGGGCAGCTGCTGCGGCCTCCCATCTACTTTGCTTGTGGGACCTTGATCACAGCCCCTCTGAGCTCAGCTTTCCTGACTTCTAAATGCAGGGACTTGGACCGAGTGACTGACCCTCAGCAGTTTCCTGTCACCTCTGAGGTTCTGTGGTTCATCGATATGCCCATCCACCACATTTGACTCCATCTCTGGGCTGAAGCCAGGCTGGTTGTCACAAAAAGGCCGCAAGCAGGTGTGTCCTTGCTGACTACACAGTCCCCTGAGCTAAGTGGCTTATGCAAAGGCCGCTTAAAGAGAATGAGCGAGAACTTTTGGAAATGGCATGAGATGCTTGGATGGTTGACTGAATTTAGTTTGAAAGAACAGTATAATTTATTGAAATAACCAGGGGTTTATTCTCTATGAGAATGTTGAACAATCACTTTGAATTCTTTGCAGCCACTTATTCAGGTGCCACTTGAATCCCACATTTTCCACTTTGTTGTCTGACTTGCGTGAAGCCACAGAGCCTGGAATGCCACACCCCCACCTTGTGAGGGACAACTAAAAATCCCTGATTTATAATTAATGAGCCCCTCGTCACTGTGAAGGTACTAGTGGTCGATTTGTGTAAGCTACTGGATAATTATGGCTATGCATAATTATAAGCATCTAGTTTTGTAGAAAAATCCCTCTTTAAAAATACAGTATCTATTTTGGGGAGCTTAACTTTTGTAGGGATGGAGAGTTCTTGTTTTAATCGACTACATGGGCTTGTCAGAGTCTACGCAAACAGAGTTGTCCAGACTTGCTAACATCACCTCCAGCAACTGGGCTGCCCTCTTCACTTTTTAACAGCATGTTTTGCTTGTTTTAAAGATTGTTTTAACAGTTGCTCTATTATTAAACTAACAGCAGCTCAGTGGGAACAATATGGCAGAAATATCCAAGGAAACCAAAGACTTTAGGCTTTATTTAAGCAGCTGTAATTTCTCTGGACAATAAAAAATAGCTGTTAAGGTGTCTAGCAAGCATCTGTAAGGCCTTAATAAAATGAAAAATTTTAAGTGTTAGAACAAGAAAGCATTTTCTCTGGGTTTAGCTTTCCATCGTCTCTCTGAGCCTCCCTCCTTCCCTTTGAGCAGAAGAGAACTCTTGCCTTTCAGGAGGGTAGATCTCCCAGAAACCCTTGACCCAAGTCTCAGAGTTCTAAAGAGGGAGGTTGGGATGAGGAGAGGGAAGCAAGGCAGCTCCTTTGTAAAATGTGAAACTCACTACCTGTATGCTTTGGTTGACTTACGTTACTCCTTTGGACATTGGTTTTTCCATCTGTAAAATGGGGATAATAATAAATCATTGGGTTGTTACGTGGCTTGAATGAGACAATACACGTAAAACACCAGAAACACTGAGTGGCATATAGTATGTGCTCAATAAACAGTGGTAGTGCTGTGATGTGGTAGTCCTCAGAGGGTACAAGTTGGCACACTTACATTTATAAAGCTGACATTCAGTTCCTTGGCTGTGTACCCTCTCTGAAGGTTGCGACGGGCATAAACATCATAGTCCCGGACAATTCTTGTGATGATGTCTGATGTTGAGATGCCTTCTGTTCTCTGAGTTGGAACAAACATTCCTGTTCAAAGAGTAAAAACAAGACAAAGAGAAAAAATTAAGATGCACTTGGTCGACCCATCTTCTTTCATCCTCCCTTCCAGGGCAAAGGTGTACTGCTGGGTGTGCCGGGGCAGTTTTCACACCCGGCCCCAGCTGACTTCTAGTCTCTGTTCTGCATACCCCTTTTCTGCCATATATACTGAGTGTTCATCCTTCTACACCTGTTCCCTGGATGCACCGCACACTCACCCAGCTCCTGGTGTTTGCTCAGACCCAGCCCTTCCTTTCTGCCTTGAATCCTCCTCCCTTGCTCACATCAGCCACATCACTTGTCCTCATCCTGCAGCATCCAGCTTTGAGGTTATGCCTCTGGGAAGTCTTTCCTGACACCTCTGGGCAGAATCCACAACACTGAGGACATACAACAAGAATGGTGCCCCATGCAGCTATGTAGCACATCTTCCATTAACAGAAGTATCTTATCTTATTTTTAAAGATTTTATTTACTTTGAGCCCTGGCTGGTGTAGCTCAGTGGATTGAGCCCAGGCCTTCGAACCAAAGGATTGTGGTTCGATTCCCAGTCAGGGCACATGCCTGGGTTGCGGGTCGGTTCCTGGCAGGGGACATACAAGAGGCAACCACGCATTGATGTTTCTCTCCCTCTCTCCTTCCCTTCTCCTCTAAAGAGTAAATAAATAAATAAATAAATCATTAAAAAAAAGAAAATATCAGGAAAAACATTAAAATGCCATTAAAAAAAAGATTTTATTTACTTTGAGAGAGGGGAAGGGAGGGAGAAAGAGAAGGAGAGAAACATCAATGTGTGGTTACCTCTTGCAGGCTCCCTGATGGGCACCTGGCCCACAACCCATGTGCCCTGACTGGGAATCGAACCTGTGACCCTCTGATTCACAGGCCCATGCTCAATCCACTGAGCCACACCAGCCAGGGCCATTAACAGAAATATTTTAAATGTCTGTCTCCTTGTAGAAAGAGAACATTCTGAAAGCACAGATTATGCCTTGACCGTCTTTGCTTCTCCAGCACCAGGCTCAGTGCCCCTGTATGTAGCACACGGAAGGTGCTCAGTAAACATACAGTAAGTGAATGGAGAATAACAACTGAGTTAATGACTTAGATCACCACATCCCCCCTTCTTCCTCAAGGAGATCTGTGTCACGTTATGCTGGAGAAAAGGTGTACCATTTTTGTTGTCTCTGATCTAAAGACATGCTTGTGGGGTGCTAGATGATTTTATTTCCCTAAAAATGTTCTACTCTGCATGGTGATTTCCCCATACTTCACCACTCAAAGGCCCTTTCATCCAGAATATGTGGGACTGAGTCAAAAAAAAAAAAAAAAAGTAGAGGATGTCAAATTCCAAAAGAACTTCCTTACAGCTGACTGAAATGCTGTGCTGGCAACTGAGATCTTTCTACCCAGTATGATTATGGCTACTCAGTCAGGGACATCAGGCACGGGACGGCATGATGGATGGAGCTGGGAGATGAGGGGGCTGGGTTCTTGGTTTGTAGACTTGGGCAGTTTCTCAAGCTTCAGAAGGCAGTTTACTTAATCTCAGTCTCCAAAGCTCAGAAATGAGGTGGCTAGACAAGACAACCTCAATCTCATCCATGCCAGTTCCCTCTTCCTCACTCTTCCAGGGGTGTCCAACCGGTGGCCCATGGGCCGCATGTGTCCCAGGATGGCTATGAATGTGGCCCAACACAAAATAGTAAATTTATTGAAACATAATGAGATTTTTTTGTGATTTTTTGTGAAATTCATGGCTCAAGACAACTCTTCTTCCAGTGTGGCCCAGAGATGCCAACAGGTTGGACACCCCTGCTTTACACCCAATTCCTTTCAATCACCAATCTACTTTGTACATGTCTCCCCAGTTGACCCACTTTTCTCCATTCTCCGTTTAAATCAATCTAACATCATCTTTTCCACAGAGCCTGAACATCAGTCTCCAGAGATGCCATTTTTTGTCCCCCCAATTCTCTCTCCACACAGCAAGATCGCAGAGCAGTCTTTCACAATACGAGTCATATGCCTGCCTAACATCTTTCATGGGCTTTCTACTGTCCTCTGTATTTAGATCCAAATTCCTAACCTGGCTCTGCAGCAGCTTGTAGCATCTTTCCTATGCTTTTCTCCAGTCTCATCCCCTACACTCCACCCCGTACACTTCCTGAGCCAAGTCCCTGTGCTATACAGCTGCAGGGGCCCCATTCTCATTGTATTCAGTGGTGCCAGGCAACAGGCTGAGCCCCTCCCCTTACTCTGCCACAAAAACACTCCACTTTGTTAATTCCCGGTCATCCATTGGGTTTCACCTGTAGTGTCATTTCCTCAAGGAAATCTCTCAACCCTTGACTGGGTCTTCTGGTTGCTACTTCCCTACCAAGGCCCAACTGCCCTTTTCCTTCAAATATTTCAAGGTCTTTATAAAACAACTTGCTCAAAAAGTGTCTTCCCCACTTGACTCTATGCTAACATGAGGGAAGAGACTGCTCATGTCTCATTCTCAGCAGCAGGTGACAAGTAGGCACTATAGGAACATCTGTTGAATGAATGACTAGATGAATACTGATCTCTAAGTGCCTTTCCAAATCCAGTTTTCTCTGATTCTGTCAACATGGGTGAATGTTTTAGTCTTTTGGGACCCTCCTAGGGTGTCCCTTAGGAGCTTTCTTTTGCTATCACTGCACATTCACAGTAGCAGCAGCAGGGTGGCACTGCTGACGTTAGAGACAAAGCATCTGGTTTCTAATATCCTGTGACTCAGAGGGCAGAGGTGGGGTTGCCAATAGACCAAAAAATTCTTTTATCATCTTCTAAAAAGATGGACTCCGGAAAACCAGACGGAAGGCAGAGGATGCAAACAGCTAAATGCATGAATATAAATAGCACCCAAGTGACTCGGTGAGGTGCTTTGGTGGGCAGCGAACGGAGTGGTCCCAAGTCCGGGGGGCGGGGGTGAGGGGAGGGGTCACATAACAGCCTCACCTTGGTGGGAGCAGCAGGGAGCTTTCTGGTGAGAAGTATGCCCCATCTCTCAGCAGATATTTCACTGCACCCTCGCCTGCTGAAACGTTAAGATTCTCTAGCTATTAATGGACTTCAGCAAATCACTTAGACACTGGTGACATGAGCTCACCCTTGCTTTGAAGCCACAGGGTGAGGTCTCTGTAGCTGAAGAACTGAAAGTTGGTGCTGGGGAGAGATCTGCTTTGGCTGGTTCAGAGGTAGGTCTCTGAAAGAAGCCAAGCCCTCTGCTGATATAATGAGGCACCCAGCTTCCTCCACATCCTAATTATTGCTCTGCTAAAAATATTCAGTAATGAGCATGATCAGAGAACCTTTTTTATCGTGCTTTTCAGAATTGCAGCGTTTGGTTATGGAGCTATTTTAAGCAGCAGCAAAGCACATGTTAATGAAGGAAACTTTCAACAGTAGTAGGCAATATTAGAATGATGATGAGTAATGTGGACCTTACAGTCTACTTCATTTAAACTCCATCTTGCCGTCCAGGTTGGTTGCCGCATTTTGACACGTAGCCCTGACAAGCAGAGCAGAGTGCTATACAGTTTAATTCATGCCCTTGATATCTCTGGCTTCATTTCAAGTGATTTCTGACTTTCGAAATACACCTTCAGTATAAAAGCCAAATGTGGATGCTTAGGCCATTTCTGAGCACCTTTCTCCCACAATGAATAGCAAGCACTCTGGCTTCCTCTACCTGGGCTCCCAACAGACCTCTGTGGGCCTTTCCCTTGGTAAGGACTCAGCAGAGCAGCTCAATGGACCACAAGAAAGGGTCCCTGTGCATATGAAAAGTCACACATAGTCTTATGCCTGTGCTCCCAGGGCAAGTGAAATACCACCTGACTATTCAATTTGGAGATGGGAATTGTGGTTGAATTAAACATGGGCACAATTCCCATCCCCTGGAATCTGGGCTGGCCTTAGTGCCTTGCTTGTAACAAATCAAATGTAGTGTAAGTGACACTGGGTGACTTCCAAGGCTAGGTCAGAAGTGTGCAGCTTCTCTTGAGATGGCCAGCCCTCCAGATGCCTCCTCTTAAGACGCATACTCTTGGAAGCCAGCCACCATGCTGTGAGAAGCCCATGCAACACGGAGCAGCTGTGTGCAGGTGCTCTAGTGTCAAGCCCAACTGAGCACATTGTGGGCAGCCAGCCTCTGTTGCTAGGCACGTAACTGCCCCATTTGGGGCCTCCAGCCCAGTTGGGACTTCAGATGACTGCAGCCCCAGCCAACAGCTGACAACAACTGTTTTAGACACCCTAGGCAAGAACCACCCAGCCAAACCCTTGGTGTAACCCTGCCCCACAAAATCACGAGCAGAATAAAGTGGCTCTTTTAAGTCACTAACTGTGGCGGTTATTTCTTGCGAAACAATAGGGTGCAGGACTGCTTAGAGTTACAAAAATGTTGGACCTGTTCCTACATCTAAACAAGTAGACTTGGGGTTTGACTCCCTAAAATCAGAAAGCAACTTTTTCTTAGCTCGCTAGAGGTCACTCATCCAGAATTACAACCACCATCGAATGCTTCTTGTTCTTGGGGTGACAGAGGAACTGTCACCCTAGGAAATGTTGATTCAATTAACCCTAGGGGTAACCCTGGGTGAACCAGAATCCTTGGTCTAGACTCTTGCTACTCTAGGTCAGGTATATAGACTTGCAATTTCTAACACTTGGGAGCACATCACAAATGGGGATCTTAAGTCCCACCAGGCCCCCTGTCCAAATCTGCACTTTAAAAAGATCCTGCAGGGATCTATAGGCACATTTCCATTTGACAAGCACTGGTCTCTACCAGGTCCTCATGACAGTTTTGGAACAGCTGGCTCACATGGCTCAGATCTTACAAAGACTTAAACTGATGTAACTGCTGTTATCAGCCAGTTTCTCCCCCTCCCCCGGACATGGTCCTCAGCAGCCTTGCAAGGCTGAATTGTATCAGGTTTCCCTTCTTGGAATGCCTTTCAAACAAGATCAGGATTTGAGAATGTCAGGCCTCCCATTCTTACCCAATGCTCCTGACCACTGAGGGAGCCCTGTCTAAGAGTACAGGGACAGAACTGACCACCAGCCCTGCTGGGGGCTGCATGGAGATGTCAAGGGAAAGTAGATGGAACTAAGAATCCAGTAGACTGCATTCAGCTTTTGACTTCTAAAACAGGCTCTTGTGAAGGCTCATTTCAAAAAGAGTAGTTATGAAAGGTAAGGCCTTTACCTGTAGGAGCCAGGCTCTGAGGAGTACAAAAAGGTTTTCTAAATCCCAGAAGTGTTCCACTAATTGTTAAGAACGAAAAGCTGAGTAGACTCAGGGTACAGAATGTTTACCATAAGCCCCAGAGTGGGGGAGACATGAAACTGACAAGGGGGTGGCTTCCTGCCTCCAGGAAAAAGAAAAATCCCTCCTGGGGTTGAGGGAAAAAGCCCAGATAGGGATCAGCAGGAGACAAGCAGCAAAGCTAGAGAACGTGAGCAGGGCCTGTCCCATGCCCCCCACTCAGGTTCAAGCCCCAGGGGCAGGGAAGAGAACCCTGAGAAAGTCCAAAGCAGAGGATCTGGCACACTGTTTACCTTCAGGAACTTCTGTGGGGAGGTGAGGCCTCAGTAGAGTGTTCTGCGTGACGGGCATGTCAGGCAGGGCCTGACACTGCTCCCTCCCACTACCTTGCCCTCCAGGAAATTATGGGGGACATTTTCCAAGTTTCCAGTGACCCTCTCTATAGGAAGACTAAAGGTAGCTGAGATTTAGGGTCAGCATGACTGCTGAGTGGCACACTAGTAGCACAAGGAGTGAAGGTGGCTGGGGAATGGACAGAGAAGGTGACTGAGTGTCAGAGGGTTGCGATGGGGGTTTGGCAGCCACAGGTGATGGCTGAGCAGGACTTGATACTCCAAAATGTAAGGTCAGCCAGAACCAGATCTCTATCCTATGACAGGCCAATACATAGGCCCCCCCCAAAAAAAAACACCAGAAGAAAAAGGCCCAAAGTTGACTCTACATAATCTAAGTGCAAAGCTAGAAAAGTCTAAATTACTAGGGTTTTCCCTGGAAATGGGGGCTTCTAAGTAAGTTCAGTTACAGAAATTACTTTTGTTCTCTTAGCCAGTTGGTCACTCCCCTACAAGAAACCTGCCAATGGCAGTCCCCTGAGTCAGAGTGGCAGCTAGCTTCATGTGACATACAGAATTAAGCCCAAACCACCCATCCGGCCGGTCTCCATCTCCGCTCTCGCCTCTACACACCCTATACTACATAAATACTCTTGATTTTCTCCAAATATGCTGCATTCCTTCATACACTCCTACCATTGGGCATGCCCCCCTAGCCTGCTATCTACGCCCCATCACAGGTTTATAATATTTTGTAATAATGAATTATTTGTCTGTTTCTGCTCTCTCTCAAGGGTTAGGGTTTATTTTATTCACATTTGCATTGCATTTCCCCTCCAACAACTGCTGGCTTGGGGATGCACTCAGGAGATTCATGGGTTAACCAATGAGAGTCAGAACCATCCAAAGGTGAAACAGGCTGTGGAGGCAGGGAGCTCCCCACCCCGTCACAGGAGATGGACAAGCACCAGGTCTACCAGACGCTGACAGTGATGCCAAGGAAGGTACAGGAGACTAAGTTAGTGACTCTCAGGGGCTCATTCTACCTCAAGAATCTGAGGGACCATGAGTCTCAGAGAAAGGCTGGAGTAGCAGGAGAGTGAGGGTGACAGATGATGGAACCAACATGGGTTGGGTTCCAATGGCCCCCGTGAACAGGGAAGGTAGCTCTGATGGCAAATGTCAGCAATGGGGGCAGCTCAAGCATAATGTAGGGTGTATATTAGACTTCTTGAAATCCCTCAGTAAAGCATATGGTAATTCACTAGAGTATCTGTATCAGGCCAGATCATGGTTTAATGTACGTAGGAAGGTATGCATGGATGCACCTACGGTGCCTATCCATGGGATGTATGACAGTAAGCAAAATAGCAAAAAATAAACCGAGACATGAAAAATCTCCTTCTGCACCTACCTCTAGATAAAACACCAGTTCCAGCCCACCTCTTCCTTACTCTTCCCTGCTCCAAGATTCTCATGCAGAAATAGGCCGACGGGAGGTTTACGGAAGGGGGTCTAATGACGGAAGGGGATGGAGAAGCTGAGTAATTCAGGTTACTACACCGACCCCTCCACCTCGAACATCTCCATTTTTAGGGCCATAAAAGCCATCTGACCCTATAAGAGGATAAAAGTAATTACCTTTTCCCCATCTGTCTTTTTAAGTAATCCAGATAGATATAATCTGGGGAGGCAGGGTATTTTCAAAATCCCAGCAATGACTATTTTAATTCTTAGGTGATTATTTTAAACTCTGTGACATTGACAAAAAACCTCAGCTCAGAAAAATGATAAGTACTGGGTAATGAGTGTACAGCAGAGCCTATTTTTCCATTATACATTTGTCCCCCCCAAGTACCTACAATTTGTGATTTATATTCTTGCCTGTTATAATTAGAGCAACAAAAAGGCAAATTCATAGATATAACTTTAAAGCTCTTTCATTCCAATTATAGTCACTTTTGAAACCAATCAAATGGCAAACCCTTCCACCTCTCACTGAGAGTCTGCTGGGCTGTGAGGCTATGATGGCTGGGAGTACTATACTCATTTTACTGCGGTGATCTGGAACTGAACCTGAAGGATCTCCGAGGTCTGCCTGTAAATTTGTGGTCAGCATCTCCTTCAATAACAGGATGTGTGAGGAACTCAGAGCCAAGAGACCAATGAAAAGCAAACAAACTGGATGCAAAGGTCCATATAATTCAGGCCAAAATATCATCCTTACATATAAATAACAGGAACAATCCCACACAATAGAACTGTGGCTAATCATCTAAATGGCTCCAGTCCTCAAACGTGTTGCGAAGGCTTCCGTCTTAAGCTAACTCCCCATCATACTCCTTAAAAGTACCCTTGTTCCTCCAGCATCAATGCACACTACGCATGTACCAGGCACTGTGGTGGAGACACAAAAATGGAGGAGATATGGCCATGGCCTGTGGCACTTCATTCTAGCTACGGATGCTACACCAAGAAACCATAGAATGACATGAGAAGGAAACTGAAAGGGAGGTCCATGTGCAATGAGTGTCCAAGAAAGGCTGGGTGGGGGGCGCATGTCTAAGCTGGCTCCTCACCTGGGCCTGGAACAGGCATAGAAGCTTAGAGGAAGGGCATTCCCAGCCCAGAGAACAGCAGAGCAAAGGAGCTCAACAGGGTATGCCTGGACCATAGGGCCCATGGAAGGCAGCGCAGAGAGCTGACTGGTGAGATGGAGAGGCCGCACAGGGCTGAGGGAGAGAAACTGATAATAAAACCCAGGAGTGGCCAGGGACACCAAAGGGCAATTAGAAGGCCCCAGAAGTATCCCATAAGTGGTGGACAGGAGCATGTAAGAAAGGAGAATGGCTAGCATGGTCGTTATGCCTGGACGAACACAAATGAGACTGTTGAATTTGGTGGTTCGAAGGTCATTGCAGAACTGAGGGAAGATGGACAGAAGTCAGAGGGCAGGTGACTGAGGAATGACAGGGAGGTGTGCCTGCAACTTGCCTGGAAAAGGAGGCCTGAGAAGGATGTGGCTGGAGAAGAAGGGAAGAGAGAGCATAAAGGAAGGAGTTGGGTTTGTTTCATTTGTTTTTATAGACCTCCCCATGATTGCAAGCTGAGAATAAACTACTAGAAAGTGAGAACCTTGGATAGCAAAGACAGGAAGAATGAAAGAAAACAGGCTCCAGGGAAGGGAGAAGGTAGATTCAGATCAAGAAGTTAGCCTGGGACAGAAAACAAACCCCTTTTCCTCAGGATGCAGGACAGGAGGCAAGAATGCATGAGTTACAGATAAATTGGTTAAGGGGGAAGAAGAGGAGATAAATGTCACCAAGGAGCCCCAAGAATCCCACCGAGACTAGAAACCACAGATCTGTTACTTCGAAGCTCTAGCAGTGATATAGCAGCAAGGAGTAGGAACACAGAACCTGGTGAAGAAATTAACTCCAGAGGGTCTGCAATAGAAGGAAACCTACCTCTCCATCTCCCCCACCCCAAGAATACCCTTGAATTGACCAGTCTCTGACCTTAACAGAAATGCTTAGTGACAAATGGGACAACTTCCAAAGCTCAGGCACCATATCTGCCCTCCACAACAACACTTAACAGCTTCAGGAAGAAAATATATTACCTAAATCTACAAATACTTATCCCTTCTTTTTTGGCCTCTGTATGCGGTACCTGAGGATATTATTATCACATGACAAGATGACATACGGCAGGACTGACTCTGCAGACAAGGAGTGTCAGTCGTTAATTAGCCAGTTATCTGTCTTCTTCTGGAAGGGATTTTCTTGGGAGTACAAAATAATTTCATTGTGAATAAGGAAAATGACTGCCCCTCCATAAGGTCCTGTGATTTTAGTCTGATGAACTCTAAAATCGAGACTCAAACCATAAGCTGAGTACTTTGGGGCTCAGGTTAATTCCTATATAACTACCTAACCAGTATCTGCACCGTTTAGCACATGTGAACGGTCCTGCAGAGGCTACCTGGGGGACCTCTGAAATTCCAATACCTGGTATGTGTACACTGCGGGCCTAGGGCATATGTCTCATTAAACCTGCTTATTGTGCCACAGTGGACAGGGGCACCCAGAACTCCTCACCTGCTTCCTTTATGTGCTTGTAAACATCATCAGAACCAGCAGAAGAGTACGGAATGTCATCATGGGCCACAAAGTCAATCTGTTGGAAAGAGAGAAGAGTATGTCACCACTGGGGTGGAATTTAACTCATCCTAAAAACTGATGTGCCCTTCCAATGGCACCTCCATTTTCCCAGTTCATGTAGGTCCCAAACACCTTGGAATTGGCTTCATTTCCTCTTTATTGCTACCACACTAATCCAGGATTATTGATAGCAACTTGTAGCTGGCCTTCCTCACTGCGGGCTCCTCTCCAAGCCATCCCTCTGTCTCATCAGAGATCCTCCTTAACCAGAATTTTCTATTTTGTTATCCTCGTGCCTGCTGATCTCTATGAGTTCCGTTTCCTACCATATCAACTAAAAACATCCTTGCTGAACTTTCACAGCTCTTTATAACACAACTACCCTCCACCCTGAGAGGTAGTTTGGAGTAGCAGTTTAATTTGCCTGGATATGATTCCTGCCCTACCACTTATAAGATATATAACTTATAAATCAGTGGTATCAATAAATCAGGATTTCTCAACCTCGGTACCAGTGATGTTTTGAACTGATAATTCTTTGAGGGGTTCTGTCCTGCACACTGTAGGATGCTCAGTAGCACACCTGGCATTTACCCACTAGATGCCAGTAGCACCCTTCTAGTTGTGACAGCCAAAAATGCTTCCATACATTACCCAATGTCTTTTGGGGGGCAAACTTGCCCCTACTTGAGATTCACTGGATTTAATGATATATTATGTAAAAATGTTTAAAAGTAGTATCTGGTACATAGTAAGTACTCAGTAGATGTTGTTATTATTCTATTCTTAGTACTCAAACTTAGTTCCTTCCCCTGTCCAATATATAATAAAAATAACTTTTCAGGGTAGCCATGACATTGAATACGATTTGTGTAAGAGCAAAGCACTTAGCACAGGGCTGGGCACATGGTGAATATTCAGTAAGTGGCAGCTGTCATCACCATCATGAGTCTCCCCATAATGCCTAGCACAAGTTGAATATATAATAGATGCTTAGTAAAAATGTGTTAGTGATTGCTGGAAGTAAATCATATTGTAGCTCTTCCTTTTTCTTTTTATTCTTGCTGGGAAATTGTCTCCTCTGCTATTACCAATGCACATTTATCAGTGTTCTCTATTCTCTTCTGCATCATGAATTTAAAAATAGACAAGAAAACTCTTAGAACAGCTTAATCTTATTTTTTTGTGCTGCTTATAAAAGGAAAGAATAGCTCCTAATGTGGGGCTGGTAGGGAGATACAAAGCACATAATTTGATGCAAATCAAAAGAATTTCTCGTGTTTTCAGCTAATACAAATCTTATATCAGTAGGAGCCTGAGGGTCACAAAATCATAGACATAAAGTTCTTTCCTTAAAGGCTGACCCCTGCCCTTCTGGATAAGATGTGTGTTCATTTGTTCCATGAAAAATAATGCCTGCAAATCTATAAGCACAAATAATGACAGTGCTGTGGCTGCTGCTGCTGCTGACGACAATGACAATGATGACATTTCTGGAGCTCTTGCTATGAGCCAGCCACTGTTTCAAGGGTTCCACTTAGATGAACTCATTAGATCCTCAAAACAGCATCACGAGGAAAGCACCAATATCATCCCATTTTACAGTTTAGGTAAATGAGTTCAATATTTTGCTCAAGGTTAGGGAGGGATTAGAGGCTGCACCTGGACCTGGTGGGGGCTCTACCTCCAAAACCCACAGCGAAGAAGTGAGAGGGTATCAGTCCCCAGGATTGGGCAATAGAGAGGTGCTACATCAAATGACACCAATGACAGTTGCTTTTTTAGAAATTGGAAGCATCTTTGGGCTTTCTGGATATTGGCTGCAGAGCCACACTCTCAATTCTGCTACTTAGAGAACAAGAAAGAATAAGTACCTTGTGTTTTTCCAAAAACTCGGGTGTGAGTGTCCATGGAGCATCTCTAATGACTTCATCTACATAGCGGCAGTGTCTGAGAGCTTCATATCGCTCGGCTTCATTCATCACGGTGAAGCCTTTGAATTTGTGGGTAAGGTTATCACTGCAAACTGAAACAGGCAAGTGCATTAAATGCTGCATGCTGGCCCCAGCCCTGCTCACAGCCATCTGGTACAGACATGGCTGCTTTTTAAAAAAAATTTAATCTTTATTGTATTTTTTCCTATTACCATTTAGTCCTTATACCTGTCTCCCCCCAGCAATCACCACACTGTTGTCCATGTCCATGAGTCCTTCCTTCTTGCTCAATCCCTCCACCCCCTAACCTCCCCCCACAACTAGCTGTCATCTGCTCTCCATCTATGAGTCTGTCTCTGTTTTGCGTGTTAGATCAGTTTGCCATTAGATTCCACATATGAGTGAAATCAGATGGTATTTGTCTTAAAGGAGCTCAGTCTCGCTAGGTGCTTTGCATAATCGAACTCAGTTTTTAACAGGAACAAAGGATCAGGAAAGCAAAAGCAAGCTGAAATCCACTAGTATTCAGAATTTCATTTTAGTGCTAATTACAACTGCATTCTTCACTGTGGCTTTTATTAAAACTATTTTCCACACTACTAATATGACTTTCATTATCTTTTTATTTCCCTATCCCACCCTTCAGTGAAAAGGAGTATTTAGAAATACAACGATCAAAGAGACAGAGAAGGGAGAGAGAAGGAAAGGAGCCAAGGGACCTGAATTATAGAAGGTTTGAACAATCAGTTCCAATTCCTTTACTAGATCATTGTACTTAATAACCCAAGTGTGACTCGCATGCATGGGCACGTGCACAAGCATACTTCTGTTCCCTGGACTGAGGACCAGTCACTACACATCTAGCCACACAATCAAGAGGAGAAAGTCATGAAATACACAGTCTGCTCAGCAGACTTGGTCCTTCCCCCATCTCTTACCCTCCCTGGATCTCGGGTTCATTCTGAACCCTCAAATGGGGATGGTAACCATGTCCCCTATCAGCCTTCGAATGGGTTTTTCGAGGATTTACATAAAAGTGCTTTGAAATGAATGGAACAATAAATATTGTTCATTATCCTATCCAGAATATACGTTTTTGTTGGCAAAGGCAGCTTTCCAGAGCTTAACTACATGTTGGGAAGAAATGTCACTGTGGGCACGGTCCCCATTTACCAGCACCCCAGGAAGGGTCTTGTTGCAGCGGGTCAGACTGCTTCTTCAGATGAGTTTTTTTTTTTCTTTAAGATGTTATGTACAGACAATATATTTACAAATTTTAAGTGTATAAGATATGATTTTAAAACAAACCTGTGATCATTTTCTTGGAAGCAAATCATGACCCACCTTCAGGACCAAATTTGGCCTCAGCTAGTAGTACAGGCAAGGGCCACGCCCGGGAGCCTGGGAAAAGCTTCTGGGTCACACTCTCCACATCCAAACTGTCAGCAAAACTGCTGGCCCTGCCTTCCCAGTGCAGCTAGAAGCCATGTTCTTCTTACCACCTTCACCGCTCCTGGCCCATTCATTCACCATCTCTCCCATGGCTTATTGCAGTGGCCTCCCAACTGGTGTCTTGATTCTGACCTTACACACCTCTTGTTCTCATCAGCCAGTATGATCCCCTTAAGACCTCTTGCCAGGCTCAGGACTCTTCCCATCTACCCTAGAGTAAAAGCTAAACTCCTCCAGAGACCACCTGGCTCCTCTTACAAAATCCACACCTCCACCCATTCCTTGCCTCCTTGACCACATCTTTTATTTTCTCCCAGCTCCTGGTTTCCTTCTTGTTTCCTGAAGCCACCAGGAATACTCTTCCACAGGTCAGGGCTTCGCATTTTCTGTTCCCCAAATCTGGAACAGTTGCATTTCAAATATCCGCGGGGCTCACTCCCTGTCCTCCCTCCACTGTTCCCCGACCACCCTACTCTAAATTGCAATCCTGCTGCCACCCCCTGGTGGTTCCCATCCCCTTGCATTGGATTTCTTGCCATGGTACTCATCATCATATAATTGTCTTCTTTGTGTTTATGACTTGTGTTCCTTTACTAAAATATAACATCCTAGAGGACAGGGGCTTTTCTCTTGTTTCATTTTCTGATGGCCCATAGTAGGCTCTTAACAAATATTTGTTGAATGAACGAACAGTGTCTGATGCATATAGATGCTCAGTAAATGTTTACTATGATTTACAATAATAGATGTATATTTATCTGCAGGCATGTTTCAATACCGTACATGTAAATAAGAGGCTAGTGTGTCTCTAGATACACATATATATGCCTATATATCTCCTATACATACTTCCTGATATGCTGTACAGCCATATATAGAATACAATACAGTACAATAGAGAAAACAGTATAGTGGTGGTTTATATTACTGAAACACCATAAGCCACGTGGCTGGCTTGAAAACCTTGATGATTATCAGAACCACCTAAAGACTTGTTAAATATAAAGATGACTGGGTCCTACTCCCCAAGATTTTGACTCAGTGGGTGCTATGGTCTGAATGTGTCCCCCCAAATTCATATGTTGAAATCCTATCTCCCAAAGGCAGCGAAATAAAAGGTGGGCCGTTCGATGGTACATAGTTAGCGAGGGTGGGTTGTTGCCTTATAAAAGAGGCTCCGGAGAGCTCCTTAAGAACCTTCCACCATGTAAGAAAATAGCAAGAAGGTGCCAGCTATGAATCAGGAAGAGGGCTTATTAGCAGGAGACCATGTTAGTGCCTTGATCTTGGGCTTCCCAGAACCATGAGAAATAGACTTTTGTTGTTTTCAAGCTACCTGGTTTATGGTGTCTTGTTATAGCAGCCCCGACAGACTAAGACAGTGGGTCTGGAGTGGGGCCAGGCAGCTCTGTTTTTGACAACCTTCAGGGAAGATTCTGATGCATGCAGCATTTGAAAGCCCCTGAAGCATATTATGAATATCTTGAGTAAAGAGCCCAGCCTGTTTTGAATCACCCACCATACCAGCTGTCGGGGGAGGCAGGGAGTAAGGCCATAATGACTGTTATGTATTGATTTACTGGCTGTGTTAGCTTTTGACTCCATAAACAGGAATCATTTATGCGCCAAGCTGTACAATTTAAAAATTGATCTAAGACTTTAAATGTTCTTTTAGGACTTGACTAAAATACTACCTCCAGAATCATATTGAACAGAAATGGATTTCAGATCCATCAGTTTTCTATTTTAAACAACACAAAACTAGGCCAGATTATATTCCACTACCACCCCCATATGAACCTGCACCTAAGCAATTTGGATAACTTCTAGATGACCGAGATAATGGCCTCCTGACAGAGAGCAGAGAAAACCAACATCCTGTTTATGCCAATACAGGGTCCTATTTTCATATCCCAGGGGTGACCTCAAGAAGCAGCTGAACATGCTGACCAGTTATTGTTTAAACATTAATTACACCCAGAGCAGCACTGTTGTTCTTGAGTCTTGGCAAATACACTCTGACAACCAGATGGAGAACTCTGAGCCATGGTGTTCCATGGATGAATTCACTGAGCTATCTGGGAACTTCTGCTGCAGCTAACCTATCCTGGCAGCTCCCTGTGCTCAAAATAAAATATTGCTGCTACCTCTAGACTTACTGGGGGTGATTATTTCATAAGTTGCATATATGTCTAATCACTATTCTATACATCTGAAACAAATACAATATTGTATGCAACTGAAGTGTACTTGAAAATTTATTTGTTTTTGAAGAATTTTTTAGATAAAAAAATATTATTGGTACCCTCAAGAAAATAAAACATAAAATAGGGGTTGGACTTTGGATTTGCTTTGGGTTCTAATCCCAGCTCTGCTACTTGGGAAAGTTAAACTCTCTAAGCCTCAGTTGTCTGTCTTAAAACATGGCAAAGTTTTCAGAATTAAATTTGATCATCAGTGCAGAGAGCCATGCTCAGTAATGTTTATCATTTATTAATAGCAGTAGAAATAAATGACCATTGATGGCAATACTCATTTATGTTTTGGGCTATGTCCTTTCCCTGCCCCCACTCCAAGCAGGTGCCTAGCCCCTTACTACAAACTTCCCCACAGAAGCTGTGAAGTTCAAGCTGCTGGCGGCAGCTTGCCATTCTGGCTACCATTCCCCTTAAGCCCGAGATCCTTGGGGGAAATTCTGTTATGAAGAAGACACAGAGACAAGATTCCTCCCAATGAGGAAGAGACCAAAGGTCTGAGGAGCCCACAAGTGGCAGGTGCCAGAAGCAGAGCCTCTGGGGATGAGGGACACGCTGCCCTGAGCACTGGGGTTCCAGCTGGGCACAGACCACAGGTGTTTCACCTTGCTCAGTGTACCTGCTCCCTTCTATTTCATGGGCTCAGATGAGGAACACAGTGCAAAAATTGTGCGGTACTGAAGATTGGAAGGCCCTCTCCTGTTTCAGTAAATATTTTGAAATTTTGTTTGACTCTGGGGAGCTGAAGTCAAACACTGACTGAAACAGAATTTCCTACTAGGCAAAACAGAGTCTTAGAGGAATATTTAATTTCAATTCAAATACAATAGAACATAAACCCTTATTTATGAATTAATGTTTATGTCTACTATAGTGAGAGTGGTATTAGGTTTATTAATATTTTTTATTCCCCTCCTGTGAGGCATTCAAAACCAATGAATGCATAAATGCATGGCACAAAAAATTGTGTCTCTCTCCCTTCTCTAAAATCAATTAAAAACTTTGAATTTAGAAATGCAGGTATTATAATCATAGTGCAAAATCATGGCAGTTTGTAGTGTATGTTACTGCCTAAAGTTGAGAAGTAGACTGTAGTACTTCCAGTTATCACAGTTTCTGGTTTCTGAATCAATTATTTCTGCCAAATACCAAGTATTTCAAGCAAGTGTTTGTCCATGCACTTGCCCAGACCAGAGTGGCTGTACTGGCTAAGTCCTTGCTCTACCCAGGGGAATTCCTACAACAAACCTGCCTGCAGATGTAAGGGGGCCCACAATTAATAGAGCAGGTTCTTTCAACCCCTCCTAAGTGTTTATTTGCTAACTGCACACATATGATCAAGAGCCAGCCTTTCAACCACAGAATATCTATTCATAGAAGGCTCCCTAACTATCCTACTATAGAACTGTCTGCCATTAAGTTAGTTTGTGATACTCAGGAAATACAGTCTAAGGCAATGAATGGTCTTCCAACTAGGGTACACATACCCCTGAGGATACACAAAGGCTTCTCAAGAGGTTATCCAAGCACAGGGAGCTGTAAAGGGATTAATTTCCAGATCAACTTCCAAGGGTCTGCTTTCCTAAAATTAACAGGCTCAAAAAAACCTCTATGTCCAAAACCATGTTTATCCACTTTACAAAAGAAAGGCACCATGCAAACCTTACTATGTTGCATTGCAAGGGGTGGGGAGTTAAGACTTCAGGCCAAACCAAATGGAAACCTTTTTAAATAACTATTCAAAGCACCATGAACCTATCAAAGCTGCCTGTCTTGCACACATTTCTGATACAGGTAAAGCTGGGTCTTTAAAATATGGTTGCTTGGAGAATAGGCAAATTTTTGCATAACAACTTTGCCTCTTCCTTCTCCTGAGTATTGTCAAAGGATAAGGATCTAGAGGGATGCAATTCAGGAATTCAAAGCAAAATGAGCACTGGAAAAAAATATTGACTACTGAAAATTACTTTTCAATGTAGTTAAGGGTAGGCATGTTTTTCCAGCTCATATTGATACTCATACTGAATCTTTTTTGATTGAATTTATTGGGCTTACATTAATTAAAATTATATAGGTTTCAGGTGTTCAGTTCTATAATATGTCCTCAAACTCTGAGTTCTCTGAGGACATAGTCGGCTTTGTTCATGGCTTCATCCTCAGTGTACAGAAGAATACCTGGCTCATAATAGGATCTCAATAAATAGTTGTTAAACGAACGGATCTTTCAGTGAATCAGTGAAATCACTGTTGCCTAGTGACCTAGATAGTTGCTAATATTAATTTACTGCTTTCTCCAACTTACAAGAATATGTGGAAAGCTGCAGGTTTCCTCTGTCCGTACCTTTGGTGTGATAACTCAGGGCCATGGCAAGTGTTCCTGTTAAGTGTGGCCAACACCTAACTACCTCCAAATCTCAGTCATCAAAATGACCAAAGCCTAAACACTGCAGAGGTCACCCTAGGGTCCCAGCAGCTTAGGACCACACTGCAGGTAGCAGTGGTCTTCCTCTCAAAATAAAGGGAGATGACCGAGGGCTGGGTTCTCTGCCTGACCCAAGTTCTCTCTGCACGACTTGTCCAGTAACCACTGCCTTTTACTGTCTCTTCCTTCAGGAAAGAATTCCATTCAATAACCACATGGTCACCATCCTCAGCAAAATATGTAGATGGGTTCCTCTTAAACATTCAAAAAGTAGTTTTAAACTTGTAAAAGATAATGAAATACTAAAAAAAAAAAAAACCCAATACATAGCCTCTTATCAGCATCTTTATCTGCACAGTAGCGGCCTAAGAGTTGATGGTACGTAGTTCATGTAATGCCACAAAAACTGCTCACAGGGAAAGGATATGCTGCTTTCAGAAGCCACAGAGGTGAGATACAGGTTTTCCTAGTCCCTTTTACCCAAGCTGAAATCTGTAGGCCTTCTGGGGAAGGAACATTTCATTCTACATATAACCTCCCTTCTCTCTGCACACGCTTATGCAGTCTCTTCACTGTGAACCAAGATTACTTGGGTACATAAATCTCCATTTCTTTAACACATTGTGCATAAATTCAACTAATTGGGGCTGTTGTAAGCCACTCATGTTAGCACAACATCATCCTAAGTGCTATGGGTCACACAAAGGAAATAAACAATGACCTTGTTTACCCTTTATCATTCTGAACCCCTTTCAGCTCTCCAAGATTTGACATCCGAATAATATTGCTTTTCTCCTAACCCTCTGGAAAACTTTGGGAACATAGATTGGATCATGTCTCAAACACAAGAAGAAAGGCATTAATAGAAACCATGAAGCAGTTACCCTCTCTCTTTCTGGGGATCAGTGATGTATAAATCACATGATGTAATTTCCCCTATAGTTTTTTAAATGTTTTACATTTCAGTGAACATGTGAGTTAATCGGGGATAAACTGGGAGCCTTAACCACATGAGAGTTTAATGATGAGACCCTGAAAGGGATTCCTTTCAGGAAGCACATTATGAAGGAGTTTTCTAGACAAAAAGAAAATGTACTTCTTACCTCCTACCAACAAGTAGCTGTTGGGAAACAGTGTTTTTGCTTGCATAAGTGCCCTTGCATGGCCTGAATGAAAGAGGTCAAATATTCCATCTGCATACACTCTGACAGGCCTGTCAACTGTTGGAGAAAGAAAACATCATTAACAGAACTGCAGAATAAGAAATCCCTGTTACCTGATTCTTTCACCAGTGTAGCAGCGTAGGAAAGTTTACCTGGATAAAACACAAGGTCATGTACCATCAATTTCCTATTAGTGCAGGGAATTAATTTTACAAAGAGGTTCTTCTGAGGACATCAAAAGAGAGTAAAAACATAACAAAATGAAGACTGGCTCACATTAAGAACATGTATTTTTAGCTAATAGGAAAGACAAAGACAGAGCACTGGGGAGTTCTCGTGACCCAGAGTGGAGTCTCGGGGGGCAGAGCAGGCACAACCAAAGGGTTGGCGGAGTGGGAATGTCAAGACAGGAGGAACTGAGGAGCTCGATGAAAAGGACGAATGACTTTAGCCTTGAGTCTGGCAGACCTGGATGAAGACCTCTGAGTCCTGCTCCCCAAGGCAGTGTGGTACAGGAGTCACTCATACTGCTCAAAGAGACAGTTACATACGTTTTTATCCCCAACTCCAAGTCACACTGGTAGCTAGAAATCAGCCTTGGTAGGAACATTTACCTACAGAAATTGGCAAATGCTGCAAATCAGGGCTTATGTCCCTCTGGAGGGCTGAGTGTTAAACATTTGTCAGCATACTACTGCACAAGGACTACTCCCTAACCTCTTTGGTAACATGAGAGATGGGGGAGGGGAAACACATGCCCCCAAAGAGAGGAGAATCAGAGGACAAAAGTTACATGTGGTGGAGTGGAGCTGAGGGTGGGAGGCAAGCAACCAACACTATCATCTTTCCTAAGGAGAAAGAAAAGTCAAGAGCAAAGAGGCCACAGCAGACACTCTCACAAATGGCATACAGAGCTCTGGGAAGTGCTTTTCCATGAGGAAGGAGGACACAATTCACCACAGCGCTCTGGAAGCCAGGAGACTGAGCTAGAAAATGCAGGATGACACTTGCGCTGAGCCAGCCCTAAGACCTATCCCCTCAAATCAGAGGGAGACATTGGGGGACACAGAGGTTGGGTGCCAAGTTTTACATCATTCTGGACTCTCACCGAAGAAACTACAAAGTGAAAAGCTGGCAAACTACAAGCTGAATGTGGCAAACTGAACACACACACATCTCCACTTCCTGCCAAATACCATAAGAATTACAGAGAAAAAAATATTAAAAAGGTAAAAGAAATAAAAAGGCAATGACAGTGGATGAAAGATGTCCACAACATTTTGGAAAGCTGATCATCAAGTGCTGAGTGTCCACAGGAAGCAAGACTCTAGGGTGGGGCAGGTAGGGAAAACAACTGCTGGTTTATTTTTTTTAGAAGCTTCTAAAAAATAATCAGTAAGAGTCTTACTGATTTTTAAAACTATATGCATGTATTATGTTGATGCTATAAAATAAAATTTAAGAAAGCAATCAATGCAAACTTCAGCTGAGTGATCTTTAAGACTTAAATTTAAAATTGTGATTATTTCTTAATATAGTACAACCTCATTAATTTGGAATATAAATTAAAAGAAATGCTACATTAATAGATTCAGATGGCAAAATGTTTCTAATAAATTAAATTTCTCTAATAAAAATACTGGAAGCTTTATGTAAGATAGGGGATTGCAATTATTTCCAATTATACACCATTTTGAACAAACAGAATTGCCTTCACAGGATTATCCTGTATTCTAAATAAAGCGCAGTAAATAGAAAATGCTTTGAAATAACAAACTGCCTAATGAGGGATCCTTGGTTTCAATGCTCTTATTCAATTTGAATTCAATTGAGGAAAATTTGTTTTAAGTTATAAACCCCAGGGGAAAGCAGATGGCAGTTTTACAGAACTTTTTCTTACTGATTCAAAGGTGATCAAGATAAATGGATTCAAGAAGCAAGGAGGAAAGAAAAGTAAAGAATGATGACATAATTATTGAGAAAAAGGCCATTTAGTACATCTTTTAAGAGTATTTGTGGAGCTGATTTTGCAATAAGCCCACTTTTACAACTGTAATGTGTCAGCAATTTCTAGATTGGGAAACTCTACAGGACCAAAAGAAGGGGGAAAAAAAGGAACTCTGCTTCTTCAACAAATAAACTTCAAGAATAAAAAGAGGAAGAGAGATGGAAGAGGGATCTGCATACTAAGAGATTTAAAAGACATATAAACATATTGTAATGTATAAACATTATTTGGATTTCAGTTCAAACAAACTATAAATAAATGATGACATAAGACAACTAGAAATTTTAATATTTGATGATATTAAAGAATTACTGGTAATTTTTTAGGTGAGATAACGGTATATAACTCCTCTAGGAGGTGAGGGTGACCTCTGCCTGACAACTAGCAAAAAGCTAGATCCTTCGCCTCACAGCTAAGCCAAGCTTGGACTCCCGAGCCATAGAAATTATGATGTAACAAATGTATATTGTTTGATTTGTTATTTTTACCAAAGTTGGTATTATTGTTCTGCTTGTAGTAACCTTTTGTTAATTGCACAAAATCATGTTTTGTTTTTGCCATTTAAACATTATCATACAATCCTATTCTGAAAAACATGTTCATGAAAAACAAAGCAAAACTAAAAATTCACAACCTCAGTTACCTAGAAGATGTCATTTAAAAGAAAAAGGGTGTCGTTTAAAGAAAAAAGAGAAGGGGCTTTCTTACAAGCTTTTTTACAAGTGTCATTTTCTCCTTAAAAGGAATGATTTCTCTTTTTTGAACATCTTCATAGTTTTAATATGTATAACCTTTTTAATATTAACGATACCTAGCTGAAAATGTAATACCCTCTTCAACAACTAATAGAATAAGCAGATAAAAAACAGTAAGCACACAGAAGATTTAAAAAGCAAGATGATTAATCAACCTGACAACTTGATCTAGGCTATATTTATAGAACACTACAAGCAAATGCTACAGAATACTGTCTTTACTGGAACACGTGGAACATTTATCAAAATGCACTGTAAACTAGCCATAAACGATTCTCAAAATGTCAAACAACTGAAATTATGGAGTTATATGCTCTAATCTAATTCAAGGAAATTAAAATAGAAATCAACAACAGAAAGATAACAAATTCCCAGGTGTTTAGAAGTAATACACTTCTAAAAACCCCATGCATCAAAGAAGACTCAGAGTGGAAATTATAAAATATTTTGGGTAACCCAAAGTAGCCTGTAAGAGATTAAATTTATTAGAATATTTATATTATATACTTTAAAAATTACTAGGAGTTTTCATTCTTCTCTTCAGTGTTTTTTTTTTTTAATAAATGTTTTGAGATATCACCTGCTCTCAAGAACTCTCAAATCAAAACGGAAGGATTTCAAAACAAAGATGAAATACCTTAAGAGAAATATTCATTAAAAGGAACTTTACAGAATTGTCAATAATGTTAAGACAACACTGAGCCCTGGCCAGGTAGCTCAGCTGGTTAGAGCATCATCCCGATACACCAAGGTTGTGGCTTTGATCCCCGGTCAGGGCACATACAAGAATCAATCAATGAATGCATAAATAATCAGAACAACAAATTTATATTTCTCTCTCCCCCCTCCCCCCCTCTCTAAAATCAATCAGTAAATAAGAGTTTCTTAAAAGAAAAAAACACTTAAAGACAACACTAAGTAACCGCTTTCTATTTACAGCATCTTTCATTGGAATTCAAAATCCAAATGAAATCAACTGTGCCAAAAACCCACAGGCAGAATCTTCACAGGCCACCCCATTTTATGTATATAATTAGATATTCCTCCTCACCTTTTACTTTGTATATCTCACTGGCTGCAGTTGCCACTGTAGTTGGATGGTTGACGGCACTGCCCAGTCCAATGGCTGAGTGAAGATCCTTATGAATGTATTTCAGGCAGAAATCAGGTTTAAAGTTTCCTTGAAGAATATTTCGGCACTTGTGGTCTAAGATGCTGGCCAATTTTCCTTGGTTGAAGATGTCCAAGAATGTCTGCGGGGACTGACATGTCTCTTACGCCCAGGTCAGCCCCTCAGCGATGGTGGCCCTAGTGTCTGTGTAGGACACAGGTGGCAAACACAAGGCCTGCAGGCCGAATCTGGCCCTCCACCTTGTTTTACCCGGCCCGGCACCTTGTTTCTACCCGGTGGCAGTGCCAAGATCCTTGCCCCCAGTTAAGGAGTAGTTACATTTATACAGTCTTAAAATGACATTTGGCTCTTTGAAGGTAACCGTGAGGCTGATGTGGCCCCTGGTGAAAATGAGTTTGACACCCCTTATCTAGGACTATAACAGGCTTTGTGTTCAGACAGAAAAGAGTTCAAAATCCAAGTGAAATCGCCTGTTCCGAAAACCCACAGGCATCTTCCCTGCCCTCGTCCCATGCCTTCCAGGAAGGGTGCTGAAGAACAGTGACAACAGGCTTGTGGGAAGCCCACCTACAGGCTGTTTGCTGCTGTCCCTGGAAAGTCCTGCCTTTCCTTGCCTTTGCCAGTCTCTTTTCAGTTCACAAAGGCATTTCTGGAGAGTTGGTTGCACACTGATAGCTTAAACATGACAGTCCTCATCAGCTGGTCACCTGAGGTTGCAGGGCCCACAGGGTCCTCTGTTTAGTCTGTGCTGGTCCATCCTGGCCCAGAACACAGGTGGCAAACACAAGGCCTGCGGGTCAAATCTGGCCCTCCACCTTGCTTTATCTGGTCTAGCATCTGGTTTCTACCCGGCAGCAGTGCCGAGATCCTTGCTTCCTAGTTAAGGAGTAGTTACATTTATACAGTCCTAAAATTACATTCAGCCCTTTGAACGCATCAGCAAGGCTGATGTGGCGCCTGGTGAAAATGAGTTTGACACCCCTTATCTAGGATTATAACAGGCTTTGTGTTCAGACAGAAAAAAATTCAAAATCGAAGTGAAATCGCCTGTTCCAAATACCCACAGGCATCTTCCCTGCCCTCACCCCATGTCTTCTGAGATCTCATAACCTGGGTTGATGAGCGGAAAAGGGCCAAGGTTATGAGGGGGAGGGACCCACACTAGTGTGGCCACCTCATTTTATGTATATAATTAGATATTACTCCTCACCTCTCACTGGTGGCCCTCAGGACCCTCTCCTCAAGGCCTGGAATGCAAATCTAAACGCTAAAATAGCCTGTTGAGAAGTGAGCTCTCCCTATACCAAAGCAAAAAAGTCCGAACCCAGTCCAGGGCTCCACAGTGATGGTGACTTCCAGGAAGGGTGCTGAAGAGCAATGAGGAGAACAGGCTTCTGGGAGGCCCACCTACAGGCTGTTTGCTGCTGTCCCTGGAAAGTCCTGCCTTTGCCAGTCTCTTTTCAGTTCACAAAGGCATTTCTGGAGAGTTGGTTGCACACTGATAGCTTAAACATGACAGTTCTCATCAGCTGGTCACCTGAGGTTGCAGGGCCCACAGGGTCCTCTGTTTAGTTTGTGCTGGTCCATCTTGGCCCAGAACACAGGTAGCAAACACAAGGCCTGCGGGCCGAATCTGGCCCTCCACCTTGCTTTATCTGGTCCGGCATCTGGTTTCTACCTGGCAGCAGTGCCGAGATCCTTGCCCCGAATTAGGGAGTAGTTACATTTATACAGTCCTAAAATTACATTCAGCCCTTTGAACGCATCAGCGAGGCTGATGTGGCCCCCAGTGAAAATGAGTTTGACATCCTGGGCTTAGACTTGTGCAGGGAATCCAGTGGGGACTGTGGAAATGACCACAGCCTCTTCACTTTTGGGGGAGCAGTGGGAAGGCTCCCAGTTTCCACTGCTGATTCTAGTCTGAGATAAGACAAGCTTGGAAGAAGGGGTAAAAAAGCCAGGAAGCAGTTTCTGGGCAGCTTGTATCCTGGAGTAAGAGCGGGTGGGGGTGTGAACACACTCCACCTGTGCCTTGCCATAGGCCAGTCCTGCTGGCACTCCTCCCCTTCCCAGGACCTTCAGGGGAAGAGTAAATGCTGTGTGCTATACTGATGAGAAGTCTCAAAGTCTGTATGAAAGGAGATGAAGACAAGTAAACTGGTCCAGAGTAAAGTCCTAGGACCCCAACCCCGTGTGAGGAAGAGGGGGGTCACAGGGGAGATTGGGGGAGTAGGGGCTTAGTGCATGTAGGCCTGGTACAGGGCAGACATGCCATTGTCAGACTGACCCAGTGCCTCGGCTCTTTTGTATACCTCACTGGCTGCAGTTGCCATTGTGGTCGGATGGTTGACGGCACTGCCCAGTGCTATGGCTGAATGAAGATCCTTAACAATGTACTTCATGTGGATATCAGGCTTCAAGTTTCCCTGAAGAATATTTTGGCACTTCTGGTCTAAGAAGATGCTGGCCAATTTTCCTTGACTGAAGATGTCCAAAAATGTCTTTGGGGACTGACCTGTCTCTTGGGCCAAGGTCAGCCCCTCAGCAATGGTGGCCATGAAGCTCCCCTGGACCATGTTCACAATCAGCATCATCTTGGCTGCACTGCCAACCTCACCTAGAAAGAAGGTCTTCCCCATTGCCTGGAAGCAGCTGCTGCAGTCCTCATATAAGCCCTTGTCTCCAGCTGCTAAGATCACCAACATCCCATCATTAGACAGCTGCTCGTTGCCTAAGACAGGGGCTTCCAGAAAGCGCCCCCCCTTGGACGCAATCACCTGGGCCAGCTCGGTGACTGTGTCAGCATCCACTGTTGACAGGTCCACGTAGCACTTCCCCGGGCAGATCCCTTGCAGCACACCACTGGGGCGCAGCACCAGATCCTTGGCCACCTCTGGATCCGGCGAATAGGCAAAGGTGATGTCACAAGATGAAACAACTTCAGCAGGGGTTCTTCCTAGGCAGGCTTCCTTTTCCTCCGTAATTGGGTTCCAGACAGTCACCGTGTGGCCTGTTTTTAGCAAGTTGGAGACCATGCCACTTCCCAAGAGGCCCAGGCCCAAAAATCCTATCTTTTTGTCTGTGGGTATGATGCTGCTATTCATGACCCTGCTGTCTGCTGCTTGGATGGAGACAGATCCAGTCTCATTTCCACTTGTTTTCAACCTCTTTGTGATTTGCTGGTAACAGACAGCTGCCTTCCTGATTTGACTGAGCAGGAAGTGATCAAAGTGGGGGTCTGCGCTTACAGGCTCGCCGCTCGCAGTCCACTGCCCCTCAAATGAGGCCACCGGTCTAGCTATCGTCTCCTTCATGGTTCTAGATTCAGGAACGGCGAAATTCTTCTTCTTCGGGGGTTGCCTACGCTTCTGGGGACCCTGCGGTTGGGCTCTTTCCAGAGGGGCGTTGGGGCCTCTGTCTGGAGATCCTGAAGACACTACCTCCTTTCCTTCTCCCATGTTCTCCAGCTTCTCTTCAGACAGGCAAAGCTCGCGCTTCTTATCACATGAATCTGGCTTACTTCTTTTTCCACTGGAATTACACTGATTCTCGTCATCAGCAGAATTGTGAGAAAGCGTCTGGTTTTCCTCAGTGGCTGTTCGGATGAACTCTTCCACATCCTTCACAGCTCGCCGGAATAGTTTTCCCTTGTTCATCTTTATTATCTCCTCCTTATGCGCATGATATGGCTTTAGCTGTGCCTTTTCCATCCAGGCATGATCCTCCATTCCAAAAAACTTGACAAACCAGTATTTCTTTCCACGCGGTTTCCGCAAACACTTGGGCGGGCTAATAATCTTTGCTGGCCAAGGAGGATACGGGCCAAGTTTCCCCCACACCAAATCACCGAGCCGCAGACGCACAGGTGCCATTTTACCACACAACTACCTTCATCAACGACGATGACGACCACAATAATGAACGGGCTGCATGCGAAACCTGAAGTCACCCTGGTGCTCCCTGTTAGAGTGCGCTGGGCCACAGGATGCAGTCAGCTCAGGGACCGGGGTCGGCTTACCGGAGGGGGGGGGCGGGACGGGGGACGGCTCACTGGGAAGGGGGACGGCTCACTGGGAAGGAAGGCGGCACATGGGAAGAGGGACGGCTCACTGGGAAGCGAGGCGGCACATGGGACGCGAGGCGGCTCACAGGAGGCGAGGCGGCTCACGGGAGGCGAGGCGGCTCACGGGACGCGAGGAGGCGGCTCACGGGACGGGAGGAGGCGGCTCACGGGACGGGAGGAGGCGGCTCACCAGGAGGGGAGGTGCTCATGGGAAGGCGGGCAGCTCACCCGGAAGGCGGGCAGCTCACGTGCAGTTTTACGGCACTAAGTCTGTCGATGAAATATACACTGCTTTACAACACTACGTCTGTGGCTGAAAAACTGCACTCTTTACGGCACTAGGTCTGAGGCTGAAACGTACTGTTTTATGCCACTAGGTCTGTGACAAAATGTTGTACATCATAGAAAATGAATATGATGGCATTATATACTTTCTGCCCACAGATTATAAAATTTCTAAAGAACTTCAAGTAAATTCCTCTTTATCCTGAATGGTTACAATAAGTATATTAGATAAATGTGATGTTCTGGTAGAATACATGTTTATACCACACACTGATAACTATTTTAAATAACTTAGACATAACAAATTAGGCATAACACCAAAATGATGCCTGATATTTGCTTGAGGATCATGGATACAAATAATGACCATGGTACAGTACTGTGGGGAAAATATTGTTTTAACTTTCTAGATACTACATTCCAAATTTTTATGTTATTCAGCACTTTGAAGTAAATGAAACCTCTCACACTACATACAAAAATTAATTCAAAATGGATCATAGACCTAAATGTAAGAGCTATAATTACAAAACCTCTAGGAGGAAGCAGGAGAAAATTTCAGTGAATTTGCCAAAAATTTCTTAAATAGGACCCCAAAAGGGTACCTATATAACCAAAAAAAAGATAAATTGGACCTTATTTAAAACTTATACTCTTCAAAAATGAAAAGGCAAGTTATAGGGAGAAAATATTTGCAAAAAATATATATCAGGTATATGACTTGTATCTAAAATATATAAAGAACTCCCAAAACTCATTAAGACCAATAACCCAGTTTTAAAGGGGCAAAAAATGAATATTCCACCCCCCCAAATAAGTATATGGATAGCAAAGCTCATGAAAAAATGCTCGATATTATTAGTCATCAGGGAGATACAAATTAAAGCCAGAATGATATACCACTTCATACCCCTAAAATGGCTAAAAATTTTTTAAAAAATATTGACCATACCTATCAAGTATTGGTGAGGATATAGAGTAATGACTGTTACACATTGCTGGTCAAAATGTAAAATAGTACAATTGTTTTGGAAATCAGTTTGGCATTGGTTTAAAAGTTAAGACTACACCTACAGATTATGCTGTTTCTTGGTATTGCTTCCAATTCAGGTAACAACAAAAAAGTGTCGTTATTAATTTTTTATTATGGCTATTAGCAACCTACATTTAAATAATGCTTTAAAAGTACATATGATTTATAAAACCCATATATATCACTTGATCGTCACATCAGCTCTGTGAAGTAGGTAGAGTGGACTTAGTATTTTCATTTCATAGAGGAACAAATGGAAGCTCAATAAAAGTTAAGCAGCTTACACAATGTCATACAACCAAACTATGAATTCCCAACACCCAGTAATTATGGCATCTAGTATTGTTTTTGTATACAATTGATGTGCAAAAAGTGGCACAGAAATTAACCTTTTAAAATCAGTTACATATTCTATAAAGTTTACATAGTTTTATATAAACTTTATACCTCCCTTCTAAAGCCAGCAATACTATTTTCAATAGATGATAATGATTGATGTTTGCTTTTTAAATACATTAAAGTTAACAAAAGAGAACATTAGAGAAAAATTAAATAGTATAGGTGGCACACAAATGAAACAAAAAATCATTAAGGTAACTTTTGAAAAATGAGTTTGGAAACTCTACACACTGTGGAAACAGACTAATATAAATCCCCATTCTGGGAAGGAAAATAGGAAATTGGAACTGACTTCCCTTTTGATGAGAAGTAACCTATGAAATGATCACTTGAACTTTTCCTTTATTGCAAGACAGAGGACTGATTCTCTGTCTCAGGACACATTCTAAACCCTGTAGACGCATAGCTCCACAACTGGACTAGTTAAGCTAAGGTCAAAGGTGCTGACTCTGACTGCCCTACTATTTTTCATGATGTTTCATCATCCTTGTGACCTCACTGATGAGGCCCAGGAGCTAAGAGGTATGACCAGAGTTTGTCATTACCTCTTTTAGAATTTATATGCTAGCCTCTGTTTGGGCAGATCTAAGATTGTGAAACATATTGTAGGCAATTGTATTGAGTCATAAAATAGGGCTAGTGGAAAAGATAGTGAAAGACTTCAGTTATAACTATAATCTTGAAGCACATTATAAACCCCTAGTGCGGGTCTGTTTTGTCTTTTTTGATGGAATGCTCAAGACAGTGCCACAAAAAGGTAATTGCTTACTACTCTTGAAAATTACCAAACACTTCAAAAAAGTAATGTTTTTCTTGTTTTCTTTAAAGAGCAGTACAACAGCAAGATTTAAAAAACGTGCTCTGAGCTTTTCTGGTAACAGTACAATGCTTCAACAATTATTTAGGAAAATTTTCCTGTCACTCCCTCCAACTACTATCAACAGTCACTCTTCAGCAGTGGTTCTTGCAGTGTGGTCCCAGGACAGGCAGCATCAGCATCATCTAGGAACTTAGAGATGCAAATTCTTGAGCCTCACCCCAGACCTATCTGATTAGGAGCTGTGGTCTGTTTTAACAAACCCTCCAGGGGATTCCAAGTAGTATGCTGAAGTTTGAGGACCATTGCTCTAATAAAACAATGGTTATCAGAGCATTTCAGGTAATGAAAGAACTAACGTTTCTAAATAAAGGAATTTCTAACTGAAGTTCCCCAGCTAGGTGCCCATCAACATCACAGATTCTCTTGGATAACTTCCCAGGGTCATCACCTGAGATAAGAGGGGAGAACTTCTCTTCTAAGACTAGGAGCTCAGCTTTCCTCTGTCTCACTCCTCCTACAGTGACCCATGTTCAACAGAGTCCACCGCACAGCTCTTTCAAAATGTAATACCATCTTATTCTAGCTTTATTCTCTGGGTTGAAACTGCTTGGTAGTTAGGCAACGTGCAGGCACCCGATCTCACCCAATTAGCTTGATGCTGGCTCAAAGCATCAGATCAGCTCTCTGTAATTCTATTTCTATTTTTTTAAAGATTTTATTTATTTATTTTTAGAGAGAGGGGGAGGGAGGGAGAAAGAGAGGGAGAGAAAGATCAATGTGTGGTTGCCTCTCCCATACTCCTTACTGGGGATCTGGCCCGCAACCCAGGCATGTGCCCTGATTGGGAATTGAACCAGTGACCTTTTGGTTTGCAGACTGGTGCTCAATCCGCTGAACCACACCAGCCATGGCTAATTCTATTTCTAGAAAACAAGCTCCTTCGCTTGTCCCAAATTTCCATTCATTCATTCACTCACAAAATATTTACTGAACACACAGTACTTGAGAAGCATACCTCCAGGTACTGGTAAAAGAGCAGTGAGCACAACAGACAGCACAGCCACTGCAGAAGATCACAGCTACTTTCTGCCTGTCTTGTTACTACACCTTCCAACCTCTAGTTCAATGCCTGAGCATGTTTTCTCTGACCTCCATGGTCTGCTGTGGCTTGTGTTCCACAGGGCAGCCCAATGTGGAGGACAAAGCAGGGTTTTGAGGTAAAAGATACTTGGGCTCAAATCCTAGCTCTACCCAGCCAGCTAAGAAATTTGACAAATAACTTTTCAGTTCTCCAAATCTCATTTGTCTCATCTGTAGAAAGGATACACTCATACCCATCACACACAGTTTTTGCAAAAACTAAATGAGACACATGCAGGGGCGTCCAGCCTGTGGCCTGTGGGCCACATGCATCCCAGAATGGCTATGAATGCAGCCTGACACAAAATTGTAAATTTACTTAAAACATGATGAGATTTTTTTGTGATTTTGTATCGCAATGTATTGAATGTGTGGCCCAAGACAACTCTTCTTCCAGTGTGGCCCAGAGATGCCAAAAGGTTGGACACCCCTGGAGGAAAGAGCACCTGGCAGATTTGGAGTAAGTTAGACTTGGCTTCCCTTTTTCCTAGAAAAAGCTTTGTTTTCTCCTTGGGACTAAAGCTCATCCTTTAACTTTAGATCAAATCTGTTCTCTTCATCTACAACTACCTGGACTTTCATTTCATCTTTCGGATTTACCTAGGCTATTCATTAAAAATGTGGATGCCTGAGCCTCAACCCAGATTTAGGGGTGGTGCTGAGACAGCAGGAAATTTGCTTCTTTAACAAACTTACCAGGTGATTTGTTGCACACTGAAGGATAGGGAACAAGTGGTTTAGCTGCTGTGAACTACTGCCCCAAGCCACTTCTTGCCTTTCTTGCCTTTCTCAAAAGAAGTAACAAAAAAGCTTACTAATTTGGCCCGCTCTCTTCCTCACCTCACTTTCTCCAAGCTACAGTCCTCACTTAACATAGTCAGTAGCTTCTGTGACTTTAAGTGAAACACTGTATAATGAAACCAGTTTTACCATTGGCTAACTGATATAAACAAAAGTTTGGTTCCCATAGCATCTTATTTTTTTGTTGTTGTTGTTGTTCTATTACAGTTGTCCCAATTTTCCCCCATTGCTCTCCCCTGCCCTGTCCCCAACCCCCACCCCGTTCCCACAGTCAACCCCCACCCTGTTGTCCATGTCCATGGGTCATTTATACTTATTCTTTAACTAGTCCCTTCCCCTTTTTTCCTCCCTTATCCCCCTTGCCCCTCTTCTGGTCACATTCAGTCTGTTCCTTGTTTCAAAGCCTCTGGTTCTATTTTGCTCATTTGTTTTTTTGTGTGTTTGTTTGTTTGTGTGTGTGTTTTGTTGATTAGATCCACTTATAGGTGAGAGCATATGGTATTTGTCTTTTGCCACCTGACTTATTTCACTTAGCGTAATGCTCTCCAGTTCCATCCATGCTGACAGGAAGGGTAGGAGCTCCTTTTAATGTTATGACGAAGCAACATTGAGGAAAATGACTTTATTAAAGGACCCACTGTACTCTTAAAGAGGAAGCAGTGTCATGGCTGAGAGAGCAAGCTCAGACACAAAGAGATTTGACATCAAATCTCAGCTTCACTACTTACCAGTGGTTCTCAAAGTGTGGTCCCTCAGCAGAAGCATCACTTGGGAACTTGCCAGAGAGGCAAGGTCTTAGGCCCTACCCCAGTTGGACTGAATCAGAGACACTGGGGATGAAGGCCAGCCATCTGTGTTTTCACACACCCTCCAGGGGATTCTGATGCGTGCTCAAGTATGAGACCCAGTGCCACTTACTAGCTGAATAATCCTGTGCAGATTCACAGCCTCTCTAAAGCCTTCATTTCCTCACCTGTGATATGCTAAAAGTAAGTACTAACCACGTAGGGTTGACAGTGAAATGACACGATACACGTAAGGAACTTAAACAGTTAATAAATATCCATTATTATTAAGAAGGCTGTCCTTTGTCCCATGGATTCTATTAAATTTGGGATGTTTGTTTTGGAGCCATCTTACAGTATGGCTAATCAGTCTGATTTTCCACTCCATCCCAACCAAATGGAATACCATTCATTTACTGCTACACAGCTTGCTACCTGCACACCTTCACTGTTCCTATTCCACTTGCCCAGAATACCTTTTCTGCCCACATTGTCCAAATCTTACTTCTTCCAAAAGGATCAGCTGAGGTAGCCTGACTGCTCCAGGCCAAATGAATCAGCCTTTCTTAAAACCATTGGTTTTCATCTGTGTTGTAGGATTTAACCCCTAAACCAGTGATTTTCAACCTTTTTCATCTCATGGCACACATAAACTAATTACTAAAAAAAATTCTGCAGCACACTAAAAATATTATATTTTTTGCCAATCTGACTAAAAATATATATTTTTGCCAGCTATTATTGTATTGGCCATTGTCATTTTTTTTATTTGACAGTCTAAGGGAAAAGAGGTCAGTGCCCCGACTAAATAGTCAGGTGTTGCCAGTTTTAAAAATCCTTGCAGCATGCCAGTTGAAAATTGCTGCCCTAAACACATGCATGCATGCTATTGGTGGGTTTATTTCATATCTAGTTGTCTTGTCTCTTTATAATGAAGCTCTTGGGAAACAGAGGCAGTACCTTATAGTTCTTTTTAAAAATCTCTTCCCTATCCAGCTCTGGTTGGTATCCGCTAAAGGAGTGAACAAATGAACAAACTCCTAGCTCTCTAAGGCACGCCTGGAAAAACGTTTTTACAATGCAGACTTTTAAGAATGGTAATAAGTATGCATCTTAGGTTTGTATAAGCCTTCACAGTTTAAAAAATACTTCAGAGTTTTTCACCGAGCCTGGTTGTCACAAAAACCTGTGAAGCTGGTATCATCATTGTCTCTGTTCACACACGAGGAAACGGATTTAGATCGTTCTCGTGACTTGGCCAAGACTGTAGAACTACTACATGGCAGAGCTGGGGCTCCAACACTGACATCTCGCTGTATCTTTTCCTTGGCTACTTTGCTTTGTCGCATTTATTACTGTTGGTGTTATCCTTATGCAGTGTTATAATCTCTAAATTCAACTCTGATTGCCAGTGAGTGCTGCTCAAATAATAATCACGGGCCTTTCTGCTACTTTGGATGTCAAGACAGGGCTCATTTGGAGGGGAAGTCCAGCCTCACCTGGTGTTCCTAGGCGGGCTTGAGCAATCGTCAGTTTTTCATGGGGCGCTTGGCACTGGCAGCTGACTTCGTCTGCAAATGGAGCAGGAGCAGTCAGAGTCTAGAAGGGAAAAAGAGAAACGGGATACAGTCTGACAAACTTTCCTTAGGCACTAACTTCCCCAGCAGTTTTATTTCTGTTGGCTTCACAGGTATGATCAGGAAGTGGAATATATCCGCTGAGTCTTTTAGAGAAATATTGTACTGCTAGAAATAAAAACAGGGACATTAGCACTGAAACCTTTTTTTTTTTTTAAACTGTTGCTTCAGAAATAATGAGAGCTCTTTTGTGTTTACTATATGCCAGGTACCAGATGAAGTACTCTGGATATATTAATTCTTTTAGGCCTCACAACACCCTGTGATGTGGCTAGCTCCTTCTATCTTCTATAGTATAGCATAACACCATCTCTATTTCACAGAAAAGGAAACTGAGGCTCAGCAGGATTAGGAGGTATGCTAAGTCATGCCCTTGGAAAGTCACAATGCTCAGTTTTGAATATTTCATAACCAGTAAGGGCAGGCTTCAAGCAGTAAGACTTACCCACACCCTGGGGTACTCATGTGGAAGGAATGCCATACTCAGCAATGTGAGACATCTGTATTTCACGCGCAGCAGCCTGGCCAATCACAAGATCTGATGTCTCTTCAGTGCAAAGACCAAAGACATTATCTGTTCCCTGGGACCTAAAAGCACAGTATTTCTGGCGGGCTGCAGATAACTGCTCCTGTGGTAGCTCCAACAGCCACCAACGGCTGGAGGCCCCGCCCCAGGCAGCTGGGGCTGGGGCTCCGGGGAGCTCTGCGAGAGAGAGAGAGAGATGTAGTCACTTGGAAGCATGCCCAGGAAGTGGCTCTGCATTTTTTTGTCAGCCTCTTAAAATGAAAACCTCACTCTCTCCAGACAGAGGAGGACAAAGCATGTGGTGTTTTTGTAAACAGGGCAAATGCAATCCAGAGTTGTCCATTTGTAGTCTTTGAACTATATCATTATCCTGGTCACTAGATCTGCTTTGGTATTTTTTAAGCTGAAGTTACTGTAAACATTACTCATATTATTGCATAGATTGCTTCTTAGAGATAGGCACAGGTGTTCCTCAACCTGGCAAAACTCAACAGAAGAATGATCCATACACTTGAAGAGGGGCTGTGATCCACTTCTGCCATTCATTTATTCACTCATTCATTCACATGCTCATTCAATTATACGTCAGGCCCAATCTTAGAATTTGGGGTGCAAGTAGGGATAAGACCAGTTCCCATACTGGAGGAGTCCCTGTTCTCCTCTGTACTGCCAAGAACCCATCCTGTCCCCTTCCCATCCACCCGCATTATAGCATCTCTGGAAGCTGGAAGATTCCTCCCTGGAAGCTGGAGTCCTGCCCCAGAGTTGTTTGGAGACTTCCCAATTGCCCAAGACTATTAACCCCCACCATCCCATTCAGGCCTCTGAAAGCAGACCAAAACTTGGGACATGGATTCAGGAAACTTGAATCTGTTATTGGTCCTTTTTCAGATACATTAAGGTGACCTTGTGGGCCATGGTGGGCCAAGGCAGCATTTGTAATATACCAAAGAGGTACAGTGACAAGAACAGAGGCTCCATAGCCACAAAACTGGGGTCCCAATCCTTTTTCCAGCACTTACAGGCTGTGTATTCTCAACTGGCTCTCCTGGTTGAAAGGATCTGACACCCACTAAAGTTAGCTCAAGAGATGATGGGTTCTTTTAGGGCTACCTGGCACAGAAAGTGGGAGGGTGGGGGAAGGGGCAGCGCCTGGCCCCGAAGAGCTCTGCACTGACCTGGTTGCTCTCTGCATGTGATTCTTTCTGTTCCACACCCATTTATCCTATATCCTTCCACTGCGTTTAAATCTCTGCATGCCTTCGACTGCCCCATAAACTTCGATTTGAATGGGGCACATCACGGGCTCCTCAGCCTTCCTTCCTAACACACTCATTCATCAGTTTCAGATTGAGCCTTTCAGTCCCAGTTCCTGCTCCTACCAACTTACTGCTGCTTTCCATGTTTCCTCACTCAAATTCCTAAGGGAGACTTAGATTAGCCAAGCTCATGTGTTTCAACCAGGCCACAACCACAATTAGCCTGCATGGAATCAGGTGCCCACCAGCTGTGGCTGGTGAGTGGAGGAGGAGTGGTAAGGGACGTCATGGGTGGCCTGTCATTGCCTCTTTAGCAGGCGCTGTTATTGGGGCAAGAAATGTATTTGCCTTTGTGTGCTCTTAAAAAGATGTTCCTTAATTTAGTTGAATTTCAGTTTTACCTATAAAATGGATACCCATCTTGCAGGGTTGATGTGAAAAATACAGATAATTATGTCAAGTACCTGGTACTCAATAAATTGTGGCAATTATTATTACTGCTATTAGTATTCATTATTATACATCATAATACATAATACTTTATATTATACCATAGTAGATAATGTAGTTCCCCATAAAAACAAGCAAATTGACTCTGAATGAACTTCCAGGACACAACCCAAATAGGTAAATGAATTAGCAAATGGGGTTCTTATGTTAATGCTTCATTAATCTTTTTTTCCTTTTTATTGAATTTATTAAGGTGACACTGGTTAACACATTTATACAGGTTTCAGGTGCACAATCATTAACCTTTAATATATGTGAACAGTGAATCTTTTTCACATGATCTAAAATTATTATTTGGGGATATTTTATGTGCTAGTCACAAAGCTTATTAAAGTCATAGGGTGTTGTCATTTTCCAAGGTATACTCTAGAGGGTGTGAAACATGGTAATTAAAGCAGAAATACAGAAGGTTGTAAAGCAACAATAGCTACTCAAAGATGAAGAAAAGGTTTATATGCATTGTGCCTTTTGTCCTTTTTTTGGTGCATTTTGTTCTTAATTATTGTCTAGAAATAGAAAAAAGGGAGAAGCAAAGAAATGGAAAGCGGAAAGAGTTCGTAAGTGCGTTTGCATGTGTGTGCGTGCACATGTATGTGTGCGCTTACAAGCACCTGAGCATCTGTAATAGCAGTTGACATGGAGAAGAGGTATTTCTTGGTATGTATAAGGCACTGTACTTGGAACGGGGAGAATGTAAAAATAAATGGGCCACAGCCTTGCTCTCCAGAACATCACCTTCCAAAATGAGGCAGAATACTCCCTGGGTTGAAAGTCAAGTTCTGCATTCAGGGAGATCATGGTTAAGGCCCAGCTCCCACCAACCCGCACTGTGAGCTGAGGCAGTATTTTTTTTTTTTAAGTCTGAACACCCTAGAACTATTCCTTCTCTGAGCCAGGACAAATCATTTGTTTTACAAGGAATACACTACTCAGGTTGTGTCTCTTCCACCTACAAGAGGCACACCAACCTCAGAACAATGGGACTAAGACAGCCTGGGGCTTTAGAGAGGGGCAGGGACTGGTCCACCCTGGCCTCCAGACTCTATACCAGCCTGCAGGGGACCCAGGCCTCCGTCTGTTCCTCACCATTTGCCACAGCTGGGATGGTTCCAGAGATCCTCTGGGTAGGCATAAAACTGGGGCCCAGTAACATAAAACTAAATCTCTGAGTGCCCACTTAGTGCCATGAATATCCATCTATATACTAAGCACTTGAACTGTATTAGCTCATTTAGTTTGTACCACAACTGGATAAAGCAGGTACTGTCTCCATTGAATGGTACAGGACCTCTCTTCAACAGCGACATCAAGTGGCAGCAGGAAACAACAGCAGCAATAGATCCCTCAGACTCAGTTACCTTTTTGGCTCCCTTTAAACAGAGGAAACTTTCAGGACTCAGACAGTTAGGATGGAGGGGCCTCAAAAAGGAGATACTGGACTTCTTTATAATTAGAAAAGAGAGGGCAAACAATAAAAAAACCAAAAGCATGTGACCATATCTTTACCCAGATTTAGTGAAGTAAGTTAGATGACTTACATATAGTTATGGCAAGCCTCAGCTTAGAGTCCAAATCATCCAGATCAGACTGTCAAGTGTTTAGTAGCACATTCTCTGTGTTTCTTATGATCTAGATGCTTGCAAGGTGAATAAACAGAGGAGATAAATAAGAAAGGAAGGAACAGAATTGGCTCTGGGGCAGCAATTCTCAAAGCTGAAGGGTGGCCATTTTAGAATAGGAGGAGGTGTTGGTTTGAAGAGGCATATTTAATTTTCAATAATTTTACATTTGGGAAAAACCTTACCCTAGTCAACATACAACCCATAGAAATTAAGCCTCTGGACAGGTAGAGATCATCAGAGAATAGACTATATCCCACCTCCCTCTCCCAGAAAGCCATATTCCAACTTCTGGCTTGGGGAGGCATGTGAAATTTTATTAAAGATTTCTTATTTATTTTTAGAGAGAGGGAAAGGGAGGGAGAAAGGAAGAGAAACATCAATGTGTGATTGCCTCTATCATGCCTCCTACTGGGGACCTGGCCCACAACCCAGGCATGTGCCCTGACTGGCAATCGAACCAGTGACCCTTTGGTTTGCAGGCTGGCACTCAATCCACTGAGACACACACCAGCTGGGGTGGCACATGAAATTTTTAGGTTTGGCCAAAGAGAGCAAGGATTTTAAAGGGTTAAAAAACCCTGGCCCAGTGCCCTGGACCTCACATGCACATGGGTCTTGCCAGGCCATAGACTTGGAGCCACACTCTTTCTACCTAATTTAAGATACCCAGTCACTGCATGTGAATATGTTGCCTATTTGTCATGCAAGTTCTGGTTATGTTAACTGCACCATAGTAGCATACCAAAGCCATATTCCCATCAGGCTTTTTAAAGGTGAAGACGTTAGGGGAGGGAGGATGGAAATAACAGGGGAAAGAAGGGAAAGGATCATCAATAAACATGTATAAAGGACCCATGGACAGAGCCAAAGGGGGCTAGGATTGAGGGTGGGAGGGGGGGAGAAAGTGGTGCTGGAAAAATGGAGACAACTCTATTTGAACATTAGTAAAAAATATATTATTTAAAAAAATAAATGTGAAGCCATTAGGTACTGGGCATTTCACTGGCAGAATGTGTTTATCTGGACATTGTCAAATATTAGAACAAAAGCTATTAGGCACCACATAAAATGTACAATGCAAACATTATTTGAGCATGAAAAATGGTCAGTAGGACCTGTACTTATGCAGTATGCATCACTGACTGGCAACTGGACCAATCAGACAGCCAGCCCATCACCCAATCAGAACTTAGCATAATACTGCTGCTAGTGACAGCCAACCACAGAACTGCTTTTTTAAGCTAAGCTATTCTTAACTACAGTGAGGCAATCCACTCAGACCTGAGTTCAAATCCTAGCTTCAACCCATTTGATTTTTAAATTAGATTTTTAGAAAATTGCTGGTTCTTAACCCCTGTAATCTTCAGTATCCTCATTTATAAAAGGGGGATAATGACATGAACTACTTCATAAAGCTGTTGTGAGGAGTAAATGAAATGATATATGTGTGATAAATATCTTCCTTTTGCCTCTCCAGAATCCACTCTCTTCCTACCCTTCTCTACTCTTCTCTGTATGGTGTCCTGTATGGGTTGCACCAGTAGGCTCTGGTTGCCTTCCTGCTTCCAGCTGGGTTGGGTCCATGGGAAGTGCATGCAAAACACTGGAGGGCAGACAAGACTGAGCTCAGGATATTTGTCTCCCTGGCTTCCTACCTGCTAGGAGGCAGTATGTTGGTTCTGTCATTTTAATGAAACCCACAGCTTCTGTGAGGGGGCCCTTTTTCTAGAGCACTCTGCAAAGTTCTGGTAATCACAGTCTCCCCTTGCCTCTTCATACCTAAGAGAGGCAACCCCTCAATGTTGCCAGGTCAAGGGTACATACTATCCCCTGAGATTCCCTTTAACCCTGCCCATTTCTTTGTAAATAGTCCCTTTATTAGACTTTCTTCAAATTTCCTCTTTACAGTGGGCCATCTGTGTCTTGACAGAGCCTTGACTTAGATGGTATATGTAACATTTGATGCCAAGCTTACTGTTAACTAAGCAAATGTTGACAAGGCATGTTAGAAGTGCAGAGATCAATTGAAAAGTGAATCCCCCAGAGTTAATAGTCATAACCATCTCAAGAATGCCTTCCAGTAAAACAGAGTTTTACAATGACAGAACATTTGAATCGGGAGATGCAAAAGAGACATGAGCAGGACCTGCGGAAGACCCTACTTCTCCCAGGTAAGCCTTTTGTCTCAGCACTCACCAGCTTCAGCACCACAAATTCAGGAGTTACAAAAAGACATTACAATATCTCATCCCTCAGTCTCATGCTGTTGTGTTTGTATTTACACATCTCTGAACATATTTTGAAAGCCTGATTTTAGTTGGGATCAGCATATTTTACTCTTTTGAAGGCAGAGGAAAGAAAAAGCAGATCTTATAGTTGATCATAGGCCCCACAGTGAATCAGCGGATTCTTGGCCATTGTAATATTTATAGCCAGTCTTCCCCAGGGACTATAGAAGCACCAAAAAAACAGGGACTTGGTCTGTCCTATTCATTGTTATAGCCTCACTTCCTAGGACAGCGCCTGGCATATAGAAGGTCCTCGATAAACATTTGTTGAATGGGGGGGATTTATTTTTCCAGATACAGCTTTTTAAACTTCGCTTTTATTGTTGACACTATTATTGGTGTCCCCATTTTCCCCCCTTTTGCCTGCCTCCACCCAGCCCCCAGCCCCTTCCCTCTGGCCAAAGTCAATGGAGAGAGAATGATTATTGACAAAAATGTAACTCAAATACACTTATCAATTTTTCTTATCATCATCATAATACGTATTATAAAAACTAGAGGAAAAAAGAGAAGAGAGCAAAATTCATCACAAATTCTACTTCCCAAACACAACTATTGTTAACATTTTCTACATTTCTTTTCAGGTGTTCTAATATGTTACATATGCATATTAACAACTTGGGAATCTTACTACTGCCTAGACAGTTTTTTTTTTCACTCAATATGTCATGATCATTGTATCATATTATCTACATAGTCTCTTCAGCCCCACTACTTGTTCTAAAGAACAGGCTATTTTGGGGGGAGAGGAGCAGTTGTAGGGTCACAGCCAAATGAACAAAAGGTCCAGATATTTCCATATAACTCTCACTAATTTTGATAGCTATAAAACAGTCCATTGAATGAGAAAACCAAAATTTACTTAAATATTTCTCTATTGTTGAATATTAAGTTGTTTATGCTTTACTAATATAAATAACATTCTAAATGTAATTCTAAACCTCTGATTATTTCCTTAGGATAGAGGCCCAGGAGCTGAATTACTTAGAGTAGGAGTGTGAACATTTTAAATATAAATATTTGAAGAATATTTTACCATATATTGGTAAATTACCTTCTACAAAAGCTGCATTATTTATGCTGACATTACAATGTATGAAAGCACCTTTCTTGCTGCCATCTCACTGTCTCTGAGTATTGTTGTTGTCAATTGTATAGACCAAAAATGGTATCATGCTGTTTCAATTTGCATTATTTTGATTACAAGAAAGATTGAACATTTTTCCACTGTTTATTAGTCATTTGTATTTTCTTTTAAGATTGAGCTGTCCTTTCTTATTTTTTCTATTATTGAGAACAAATATTTTGAAGTTCATTAAAAGCAAAACAATAGCATAGTTTAAAATTTATCTTAAATAGCCTTTATTTATTTATTATTATTATTTTATTTTGTAGAGTGGGGAAGGGAGAAAGAGAGAAAGGGAGAGAAACATCAGTGTGTGGTTGCCTCTCACAGGCCCCCTACTGGGGACCAGGCCTGCCACCCAGGCATGTGCCCTGACTGGGAATCGAACTAGCGACCCTTTGGTTTGTAGGCTGGCGCTCAATCCACTGAGCCACACCAGCAAAATGCACTTTAAAAAGGCTATTTAAGCCCTGGAAAGGGTGTGGATCCACTGAGCCACACCAGCAAAATGCACTTTAAAAAGGCTATTTAAGCCCTGGAAAGGGTGTGGCTCAGTGGATTGAGCGCCAGCCTACAAACCAAAGGGTCGCTAGTTCGATTCCCAGTCAGGGCACATGCCTGGGTGGCAGGCCTGGTCCCCAGTAGGGGGCCTGTGAGAGGCAACCACACACTGATGTTTCTCTCCCTTTCTCTCTTTCTCCTTCCCTTCCCCTCTCTCTAAAAATAAACAAACAAAATCTTTAAAAATACACCCCATTTCATTGATTGTGAAGGGTACATCACCCGCACATACACCCACACTTTAACCTCCCTGAGATCAGGAAGGGGGATCTTTCAAGAAATATCTTAAAGTCAGTGCTGGCAATTTTCTGACATTTTAACCCCTGTAAAATGGAAGTTCATTTTATAATTAATGGCATCTTAGATTAATGCAATGAATAGATGCTATTAACAATAGAACATAATCATCCTTACCTAGAGCTAAAAATTCCAAACCCTAAATCATTTTTTCTTTAGCAATTGAGCACAAGGAATTTATAATGAATATCAATAACAATCTTATATCTTGTTCAGATCCCATCTCCTTCCCCAAAGTACTTGAGGTGACTTTAAAAAATACAATTTGAAAGTTTAAAATAATAGTTGCAAGATATGAGGGGTCAGGGGTGAAATAAGCATACAGGAACACCTACCACAGTTCTCCGCAGTTCAGAAAGGAGAGCCACAGAGTGGCTTTAGGCTCCCAGCAGTCAAAGCAAAGAGGAAGACTAACTTAATATTGTCCTTAAGCAAAAAAAGGAAGAAGAAGAAAGAAGAAAGAAGAAGAAGAAGAAAGGGGGGAGGAGGAGGAGGAGGAGGAGGAGGAAGAGGAGGAAAAAAGAAAAAAATCAAAACCACTATCAAGGAGAATCTCAGCATTTCCTGATGCCAAACTTTATAGAAATTCCTCCCCTGGTTCCTCCACAAGGAGCAGGTTGAGTGATGCATGACACAATATCCCCCAAAACAGCCCAGATACAGACAATCCCATGTTTTATGTTTGTCTTGGTAGTGCCCTCCAGGCAAGACTGAGCCCCAGAACCAAAATGCAGTTCAGAAAAACATTTCCACAAGGGGCCAAACATGCAGCCTCAAAAAGCAGTTGTCTCCCTTATGGCTGGATCCACAGACAAGATTTAGAATACCAAGACCAGGGTGTTTTAATGTGGGATATCAAGATAATCTGTTAGACAGCAATACTTAGATATTTACTTTTCATATTAAAAAAAAATTACTACTATCTAATTCTAACATACGGATTCATACTGGCACCCCATCTATGTCTCATAAAGTCCACAAGGTGTCCTCAAGGAAGAAGGGAAGACATGCGATAGAGAAGGAGGGCCTGGCTCCCTGACATTTTCATTTATTTTTTAGCTTATTGCAATATAACGCAGCTCACCTGGGCCTGCATAAGTAAATTTGTAGATTATATTATCTACTTGCATTATCTACTAAATCAGCCCTCACAAGATCAGCAGGTGGCTTAAAATGTTTCCTGCAATGACATAGGAAAGCAAGGATGACACAAGAAGGCACAAACAGTAGGAAAGTAGCAGAGCTGGCCCTTTGACACCCTGCATGAGTTCCCCACCTGCCACGTTACTAGGTGGTGACCTAATCAGACCTCACAGGAAGACAGCTGAGTCAAAAGTGGTCACAAAGAGGACAATTTGAAATATCTGCTACTATTAGCATTAAACCTCACCTGGAACATATATTGGACCTTGACATACTGGCTAATGATGGCATGAAATGACTAATTACTGTGATCCTTAAAGCATCCGGAACATGAAGACAAGCCTCTATGACTTTTTCATCAAGGCTTCAAGACACCTGATACTCAGTCCTGTAGTTCACAAAATCCTGTTGTTACATGTAATGATAAATCTTTAGAAGCCTTATTTGAGTTTCCATGTTTCATCAGAGAAAAACCTGCTCTTCACGCCACAGTAAAACCGGTTGCTCTAATGTGTAGAAAAAAAATTAATGTCAAAATAAAATGCATTCCTTTGTCAGCAAATATATTTAGATGACATATAGAAAACATTGCTGAAGATGGGAAGAAACAAGCATTAGAATAAATTATGCAGTGTGGGAGGTTTGTTATACAGTTGGATGGAAGTACGGATATTTCTAACATGTCTCAGCTTGAGGTATTTGCTAGATGCTATTTCAATAATAAAACCTTTTTTCCTGAGCCACCAAAGAAAAGATCTTCCAGAAAGGGAAGATATTCCAAAGAAGGACTGATTCTGCAAAATGGATCAGTTCTTTAATAAAAACGGCTTTTTACAGAAGCACTCTGTAAGTCTGTCAGTGAGGTGACTGCTTTGCTCTTGCACCTGGATCTCCCACCTGTTTGAGAAATACCTGTCTTCTTTCCATGACCGTTCCTCTATTGGCTCTCTCTATGTGTAGTTCTTTGGGGTTCCATCCTGGAAGACTGTGGAAGATTTGTAGATTAAGTTAACTAGATCTCATAAAGAGAGAGGCAAATATACGGATGGTTCTAATAAATAGCTTTAATTACAGCTTCTATTTTTCTTCCCTTTAAAGATGTGATAAAGTGGCTTGGGGCCAGCTGTTTTCTAGAATTTTCCCTCCAGCAGGATTATCCTGAGGCAGTCTTGCAAGCTAACCAATTCCATCTAATTCCTTCTGAGCCTAGAAACTCCAGACCAGGCCATTGTTTTTTAAAAAAGCATACAGACTGGGAACCATTGATTTTAGCTCATAGATTACTTGACTAGGGCTTGACTGGTCCTAGAAATAAGGCAAGTTTAGTTCAAGGGCTCACATATGCTCTCTTTGGGGCTGGATATACTGATTCTTGGAAATCCTGAACACATTAAAGCTCTTGTAATTTTAGGTAGGATCGGACACCATTCCTTAAGAGTGTTATCTATCAGCCTACCAGAATTGTTTGGAAATGGGAAATCTGTTGTAGAATACTCACTCTCTCCATTGCTGTGGTCAGAATATCTTTCAAGTATATTAGAAACGTGCACATATCCTAAGTATGTGGCTCCAGGAACTTGCACAAACTAAACACACACAGCAGATCAAGTCACCAGCCACTGCCAGCCTCTATCTTGTGCCCTTTCCACTATCCTGACTCCAAACACCATAGGTTAGCTTTGCCTGGTTTAAAAATATTTTATAGATATGGAATCATATAGTATATAGTCTTTTGTACCTGGCTTCTTTCATTCAATATTACGGTTGTGAGAGTCATCCATATTTTTGGCAGGTGGTTGTAGATTTGTCATGCTCATTGCCGAGTAGCATCACATTGGGTGAATATACTGCAATTTACTTACCCATTCTACTTCTGCTAGGCATTTGGGTAGTTTCCCATTTGGGTTTATGAATATTGTTGCTTAGAACATCCTAATACTGTTTTTTTGTTGGCCATACGTACAAATTTCCTAGGAGTGGAAGAGCTGGGTCAAAAATACTTATTTCAGCCCTGGCTGGTGTGGCTCAGTGGATTGAGCATCAGACTGTGAACCAAAGGGTCACCGGTTCGATTCCCAGTCAGGGCACATGCCTGGGTTGTGAGCCAAGTCCCCAGTGGGGGCACATGAGAGGCAACCACACACTGATGTTTCTCTCCCTCTCTCCCTCCCTCCCTTCCCCTCTGTCTAAAAAATACATAAATAAAATCTTTAAAAAAATGAGTTTAAAAAAAAATACTTATTTCAAATTTCTAAATTCACTACAAAGAGCCTAGACATCTGATTTGTTTACACTCCTGGTCCCGAAAGCAGAAAATGTGACCTGAGAGAGCTAAATACAACATTTCTCGAAGTGCATCTGGTTCCTGAACCACCTGGGAGCCTGAGGTGATTCTTTGGTTATTGATGATGGAGAACTGTGTGCAGTGGAAACAGGGGGCTTTAGAAGTCAGACAAACCTAATTTTCAATCCTGGCTTTATCAGTTCATATGCAGTCTTTGGGGAATTACTTAATTCTTGCCTTCCTCACTTAGAACATGGGGAATAGTAATTCCTATTTCACAGGTCTATAGCCTGCTTTAATGACATAACACACATAAGGTACACATGAGGTACACATAATACACATAAGGTATTCAGCACAGTGCCCAGCACAGTTCCCAGCACAGTTCGCACTATAAATAGTTGTTCCAAGCTTCCATTCGCCCACAGGGGGGAAAAACGTGTGAGAGCTGTAGCCTTGAACCCAGTACAGAACAATTAACCTTATCATTAAGCAAATTGGACATAAAATAGATTTTAGTATTATGTGACTGTGCCTCTGATCAACATTAGGCACACTGGCAATGAAGCACAGAAGCCTGTGTGTACCAGGAACAGGCTTTTGACATCATTTGGTTGGCAATAGGCTATACACATCGTTCATGATGCTTCTATTAACCTATTATTATTGTTGTTGTTACTTTTCTTTAAATGCCAGTTTAAATAACCCTTAGCATCCTTTTACATTGATGTCAGGTTCAATTGGCATAAATTACTGAGTGGAAAACAAAAACACCAAGTCAAAGACTTTGGCGGGAGGGAGGAGGTTGCATGAAAATGAAACCTGCTCAATGGGCTGGCCCCGTGTGGCCCTGCACATTATAACGTAGGCTCACGCTACCAGGGCTCGCTGCTTTATTTTCTAATCACTGTGTTTTCAAGTGGGCCTTCAAGATTGTTGAGAGCTAAGCTGTCTCTTTATCCCCAAGCAGGGTCAGCTTCCCCAGCTTCCCATACAACCTAGTTCATGCTGGGATAAAGAGGAAGGTAGGAATGTTAAAACAATAATGCTATGGTTTGAGGCCAGCAACGGGTAATCAGATCCTAGCAAGGTAGAGGCTGTTACCTGGGAGATTATTGGAAGAAAATAGGCCTAGCTTGCAATGACTTAGTTTGTTCTTACCTTCCTTGCTTTGTTTTTTTCATCCTGCCCCCAGTGATCAGATGAAATACGTCTTTTTCTACATTTATTTCACTAAGGGGCTCTGAGAAGCTTTGTGTGAGCACCAGTAAAAGATGCCAGAGTTCAAGACTATGGCCTGACTCACTGTTGGACTTTAACCCCAAGCTTAGATTAGTTCCATGCAATACTGCCATGCCTCAAAGAGAATCCAATGCAGTCATCCCCCATTTTATTGTGCTTTGCTTTATTGTGCTCTGCAGATGTTGTGTTTTTTACAAACTGAAGGCAAGACCCTGCACCAGCAAAAAGATTATAACTTGCTTTATTGCAATAGTCTATTGCAGTGGTCTCAAACCAAATCTGTCATATCTCCAAGGTATGCCTGCATTTTGAACTTCAGTATTATGAAATAGAAAAGTTAGGAGGCTATGGTTCATATTAAAAAGAGACTTGACCTAGGTTTCTTTGGGCAGTAACTAGAACATTCAACCTTTCTGAGAAAGCATCTGAAGAATAAAGCAGAACACACCAGAAGTGTATGTTATATTAATTAATACAACACAATGTAAAGTTCCATAGTATTTTGTGATGATTTGTTATTCATATTTAGCCAATCTGTCTTACCAAAAGATCATTCAACCTGGTTTTACTCCACATGGACAAAGCCCAAAGGAGGTGAGGAGTGGGGTAGCCCTGCTTTTTTTTCTTTTCTTAAAATTTATTGATTTTTTTTTTGAGAAAGAGAGGCAGACTGACACATCAATCTGTTGCTCTACCCATCCACAGATTAATTAGTTGATTCCTAGATGCACACCAATGGCATTTGAACCCACAACCCTGGTGCATTAGGATGACACTCCAACCAACTGATCTACCTGGCCAGGGCCAGCCTCGCTTTTTGATAGGAGCATCAGGTCAGAGTACACTGTGGTAGACAATGTTCTGTGGCTACGGAAGCTAGATTCACAGTCTTGGAACTAGAAAAGATCATTTATTCAACCCATTGTGGGTGAAAGAATTGAAGTCTAGAGAGAAGTGATTTGCTCAAGCCCACACAATAATTCAGTAGCAAGTCTGAGGTTGAAATGAGACTGTGGGCTCCAGGAAGCAGAGACCAAGCTACATGATAGTTGTCTTGCCAGGCCCCAACCCTTTTGCTATGGGCCAGTCCAGGTCTCCTGGAGCTTCAGATCTGGATTTGCCTTGACCTTGGGGATCAGTGTGGAGCCCCAGGCGCCATAAGGGAACAGATCCATTTCTTCTCATCACTACCACATCTCATCAGAAACCACTTACCCTTTCTACCTTTCCCTACCTCTCCCTGAGCCTGAAGGCCTGCCTCCAGAGAGGAAATACCCTGGGGCTGGACTCAACTTCCCAGGCTATCCCATAATTATACTTTTGCACCCGCGGGAAGCAAACTGCCATGACTTTCCTTCCACCTTCATGGAGAAAACAGTCAGATAAAGGGAGGCTTTCAACTTTCAACACCCTTCTACTTATGAGTTATTTCTTACCCAAAACATCCTTGCCAGCTTCCTCATCATCACAGTGGGAGAGGTATCTCTTTTCCTACCTGAAGCCAAGTCTTCCATGTGTGCACCGGAGCCCAGCGTCTCCAGCTCTTAAAGTAATTCCCTCCCACAATCTTCCCCATCACTTTCACCCTCTCCCATTGGCCCTTTCCCACTTATATTTAAGTGCAAGTTGCTACCATATTAAAAGAATGAGCCAACCAAAAGTTTTGGCGTATTGGATTAATGGAAGGAAAGAAGGATGAAAGGAAGGATGAAAGGAAAGAAGTTAGAAAGGAGAAAAGCTAGTGTCTCTCAACCCTAAACCTTGATTTATCCACCTGTGGGGTCCTATACATTCTATGTGCTTCCCCTCTCAATCAACTCCTACTTCCCTGCCTCCTAAACGCTCCTCAGCCTATTGCCATCTGGCCTCTGCTCACACCACTTCACTGAAACATCACTGTTGACTTCTTTCTAAATTCAAAGGAGACTTTTCCTTATTACCTCATTTGCTGCATTTGGTTATTTTTTATTTTTATTGAATGTATTGGAGTGACATTGGTTAATAAAATTATATAGGCTTCAAGTGTACAATTCTATAAGGGGGGACCAAAAAACCTGGAACTTATTTATAAAAATTGTGTATTTATTCTTGCATGTTTAAACTCCAGTCACCTTCAAAGTACTCTCCATTTTAGGAAACACCCCTATCAAGATGTTTTTTCTACTGCTCAAAATGGTTTTGAACTCATCGATTTTGATGCCTTTTAGTGCTTCTGCTGTTTTTTGTTTCACCTCTTTCACATTAGCAAAACATTTCCCCTTGAGGACTTTTTTCATCTGGGGAAAGAAAAAAGTTGCTGGGAGTGAGATCAGGCAAATAAGGAGGGTGGGGCATGGGGGTCATGACTTTTTGGTAAAATACTGCTCAACACTCAGCACCGTGTGGGCAGGTGCACTCGTAAATCAGCCATCATGAAATGGACAAATGCATTGAAAAGAGTGTTCAAAAAAATCCAGAGGCAGAACTCAGCCTCTCACAACAACACCAGTTGGTGCATTGATACAGATGGGCTCCTAGAATACTCACCTAGTGGGGGAAACCTGTACTGCAAGGAGCCTGCCCTCCAGAAGATAATTCCAGGTTTTTTGGGTCCCCCCTCATATAATACATCATGTATATATTGTATTGTGTTCACCACCCCAAGTCAAGTCTCCTTCCATCACCATTTACCCCCTCTTTCCTTCTGGCAATCACCATACTGTTGTCTGTTCTTTTTTCTTTGCTTAATCTCTTCACCTTTTGCGCCCAGCCTTCCAACATCCCTCTCCTCTGACAGCTGTCAGTCTGTTCTCTGTGCATGAGTCTGTTTCTATTTTGTTTATGTTGTTAGTTTATCCTGCCCCTGCCCCCCTATCCACCCAATCTCTAAAATATTTGAGAAATATCTCTGTCTTCTTTTCACAATTCTTTCTCTATCAGCCCTTTAAATGGTGTTTCTCAGGGTTCTATCCTGAAAAGATTCTGTGATAACATAAATTAATTTAACCAGATTTCATGTAGAGACAAGCAGATGTAAGGAGGCTTCTAATACCTTTAATTACAGCTCTTCTATTTCCCCCCTGATAGGATGGCTCAGGGTCAGTTATTTTCCAGAATTACCCTGTAGTAGGATTATCCTGAGTATCCTGGTTATACTCTTGCTAACCATTTCTATTCACTTCCTCTAAGTCCAGGAACTGTCCTGACTCAATTTTACTCCCATCAATTTCACTACCTCAATTTTCCTTCCCTTTTGTCCATGCTCATGCCTCCCAGATCAACATCTCCAGCTCAGAACACTCTCCTAAGTTTCAAAACCAAACATTAACTACAGAAAGGGAAGTCCCCATGGTTTCCCTAACAAGTCTCACAAACTGCTGTCACCTGACGCTCCCATCTCAGTGAAGACACCCACTCACTGGAGCCAGAGAATTGAATCTTCCTTGATACTGCCCTACCTTCAGACTCAGTTATCAAATCCTGGGGCATTTACCTCCTAATGTATCCCATATCCATCTGGTTCTCTCCTTCTCCACTGTCCCATCCAGTAACTTCAAACATTCTCATCTACGTTACTGCAACAGGTTCCTAACTAAAACAGAATGGGATCACATAGAAAATCAGTGAAAAATATGAAGTAAAGGAAAGTGGTTTTAAAAAAAATCCTCACCCAAGGACATTTCTTTCACTGCTTTTTAGAGGGAGAGAGAGAGGGAGGGAGCTTTATGTGAGAGAGAAACATCAACCGATTGCCTCCCATACGCACACAAACCGGGGATTGCATGTGCCCAGACCGGGGATCAAACCTGCAACCTTTCAGTTATGGGATGATGCTCCAACCAACTGAGCCACAGCAGCCAGGGTTGAAAGTAATTTTTTTTTTAGCTGTGAGTAAATATATGTATATACTATGCAACATGAAATGTATTAATCATGGTGGCTTTTCAGCGCTCATCCTCCACTGGCCTGGGCAGGTATCTGAGCTCTCTCTAAAGCCACATTGTGGCTACTGCACCCTTGAAATTGGCAAGCCTGAAATGAGATGTGTTGCAAGTGTAATATACATACCTGATTTCAAACTTAGTATGAAGAAAAGAATATAAAATACCTCCACATCAAATAATAAAAATTAATCATTTTCACATTGATTACATATTGAAATATTTTGGATGTATCAGGTTATATAAAATCAAACTTACAAAAAAGCTCCCTTAAGGGATTTCAGCCTCCTGGCACACTTCCACATGCCAAACACTTCCACATGCCAACTACCGCCTTCTGTTAAATGGAAAGGATCATTACAGGCAGGGGCTGTGGATTACTTCTTTCATTTCTCTCCACAGTACCTGGTGCATTGCTCTGCATGAAAGCTGATAACCAGCTGGCTAACTGTGGATCCTGTTGGTAGGGGACTGAGTTCTCTCTCACTTATCTTCTATAGGCCTGCTATCACCGAATACTTTAAGTCCCCCTCACTGCCTGAGTAAGGACACATGCACCCTGTCCATTTCTATATGCTCAGGTACCACAATAAAACAAAGAACCTACCTATCATCTTATATTTGATTTATATTCTTTTCTTCCATAAGGAGGTTAACATTAAGCAAATGGGGGGTTGGAAGGGTACTGAAAGAACAAATTTAAAAGAATAGAAGAAACAAATTCATTAATTCCATGCTCAATATGCCTGACTTTGGTCAATCTGCAAGAAATGAATGTTGCCTTTGGACAGAGACCAGCAGGAAAATGGCTAATGATAACGCTAGACAGAATTCCAGGTGACCACAGTAAATGCCCACGGAAGCCCATGTTTGTTTACTTTCACTAATGCAGCACATTAAGTGTCTCACTTTTAAAATGTATGCTGCTCTCAGTGGCTAAATAGATGGTGATTCTAGTAAAGGAAGTCACTGATGTCTCTGGAAATCCGTCATCTTTTGGCGCACCAGCCAATGAGCATCCTACCTCACAACTGACATAATGTACCTTCTGCAAGACAGCAGTCTCTTGGCACTGCTCCCCTTTGAAGGAAAGCCTGAAATGAACTCCTGCTAAAGTAGCATATTGAACCAGCCCGTTTTTATTTCCAAGGCCTTCTCAGTTGATCCACGGTACATCCATCTTCATGGAAGTGACTACTGCAGGCTAGAATTACAACTTCCTTCTGACAGGAGAATGCACTCCTAGAAGAACCCAACCAAGGTTGTTAACCAAATCTTTAAGCAGACAGCTTTCAGGGTGGCTGGGCTTTGTTAGAAAGGGTTGGTGGAACACCTGCTGGGCCCACAGGATTGATTGGTCTAGGCAAAATCTGAGGGTTGGGGAGATCAGAGGACACAGTCCTTGCTCACAAGGTGTCCTCATTCCTCAGCAGTTGGGTCTCCAAAGAGGGCTGTTACATCATATTGCCCAAAGCTAGTTACTCCGTCTCTCTTCTTGACAGTCAAGGTTATGAGTCACCTTGCATCATGTTCAAGCAAGAAGATAAACAACGAACAGAAAAGAAATCAAGGATCAAGAACAAACACTATAACAATGGAAAGAAGAAACATCTCAAACCCATGCAGCATGGGAAAGTAGCTAGAGCCCTAAGAGTGCATTTCTAAAATACCAGCTATACCATAAAACCCAGGTAATCTTACCCAATTTCTTTATCAGTGTTATTTAATTCTCCTTAGTCCTCTCCTTTTCTATATTTTCTTACAGTGAAAAATAAAGCAGGGGGAAAAACTACAGGCATACCTTTCAGAAAAAAATTCCCCTTGAACCTGATTCCATCAAATCCTCAATATCCTTATCGATTTACTACTTACAAGGATCTGAAATACAGATTGCTTTCAAAGTCCTCTTTACTTAAGAGTAAATGCCAACTTCCCGCTTCATTCCCTTAAAGAGCTATGCCAGGCTCTGTATCAGAGACCAGAGATAGAGTGATGACAAGACAGGTTTCTACTCAACATCCCCCCTGGCAAACTTTGACTCACAGGGAGCTCACCACTCTCCTTTCTGTCCCCACTGCACCTAGTAACACAATTCTTAGCATGCTGTGGGCTCATATCAACCTGTATGGAAACTATCTGTCTGTGTTTCAGTCTGCTCTCAAATCTTTAGATCACAAAGTACTTGAGGGTTCAGAGCTCAGCCTGTAGTATGTACTCAATCAGCGAGGGCTGAGTTAAACTGAATCACAATCGATAACCTTCACTGTAAACTGTATAGAGACAAACACACATAGACACAGGAACTGTATATACCTTCTGAAGTGCCATGCTAAACAGACAGCCCAGTTTACTACAAAAAGGGCATTTTACACAATTGCTGAGATTTAAATAAAATTTGTACTTCCAGACAATAACATCCAGTGACATAAGTTCACATTCTGGGGTTTGTTGTAAAACTTTATAGCCTTTAAATGCTCAGAAACTTCCTTTTCCATTACCCCTAGGTAAAGTTAAGAGTTTGGGGAGCCAGTATATGCCTCAGGTAGTATAATGAGAACCACTGTGGCAATGGCTACCTTTTTTAAAAAAAAAAATGTTTTATTATTGAGTCCTGTCTTCTCTTAACTGTATGAATTCAACTTTGGTGACTATTGAGAGAAGGAGCCTGTCCTCTGCAGGGGAATCTCTCAAGCCTTTTGTGCACTTTCCAAAGTTAGTTAAGCAACTCAGCAGCCACATTAGTTGTGGGGCCAGTGACCCACATGTAAGTTTGAGTGAAATGCTTGGGTACTGGGAGAAAAACAGAGTTTATATAATTTGAAATATGAAGATATTGGCAAAGCTAAAGATAATCAGAAACTACTTAAAAACTTAAAAAGAAGTGCAAATTTAGCATTTCACTTGGCACTCCCTTCATGAATGAAGTTTGTTATTAAGTAGTTAATATGTGCCTTAACTATTAAAGTAAAATCCTTAGCAAAGGAAAGTTGGGTTTTGAAGTGTGAATCAAAATTTAGAATATATCCCTACAATGACCAAAGTCTGATAAAAGGTGCTTCAAAAAATTTAGTGTAGTGGTTTATAAATTGGTTGCAGCCTCTATTTAAAAAGAGCCAATTTTCAGTAGATGGACAACATGGAACATTTTTATCAAAAGTAGATCAAAGCAATCACCTTAACGATGGAACTTCCGTATATCCTTCATACACACACACACACACACACACACACACACACACACACACACACACACACACACGTATTTTAAGCCAGAACTACCAAAAAGATAGGAAGGGAATGAATCTCATTTACAAGTGTGTTGTAGGGGAAAGAACTTCTACACTGTAGGTGCAGAGCTCTGGATTTGAATCCCAGATCTACCCCTTGGAAACAATGTGACTTTGGGGAAGTTGGCTTATCCTGCCTGAACCTCAGTTTCTTCATTTCTAAAGCGGCAGGGAGATGGAAGTATAACATGGCCAGCTTTGCATAGTTCTTGGGAGTTAGCTCCAGGACCAGCTGTCACAAGTGAAAGTGAAAAGTACTTGAACTTTCTTCCTTCCCTTGATTTCCTCTACCCACCCTCTCAGGCAGAAGCAAGCAAGGAGCAGGATAGCTAAAAGGGAAGAAGGGAAGGAAAAGAAGTTGGCACAAGAGACTGAAACGATACACAAACTGGAACTGGATGCTGCCTTTCTGTCCCCTACTCTTGACTTACCTGTCAGGAAGAAGTGTGATACAAATTTGAACATTGAGTTTAACTTTTAAAAATATTTTTGGGTGATATGGTAACAAGTCTTTAGTGGTCAACTTTTTCTGTGCTAAACCATGAGATATTTAGTGGTTTAAAGGGATCCTTTGGTACATACTTATTGGGGTGCTTTGCATCCCGTGAGAATATCGGTACTAGGTTGTGTGTGTCATTCAGTAAGTGGTTTAAAGTGCTGGGGAGAAGTTAATATCTAATTGCCCTAAGAAAATATATTTTAAAAACAAGCGCAGTGAACAAAAGCCCACATTGCTCTAATATAACTTCCTTTGTTTTCATGTATCAGAAAGTTGTTCTAAGGCTGTCTTTGAACCCTTAATAACCCTTTTGAAGAAGTAACAGTTTCACCATGGGCTGGCTTTGGAATCAGTGAGCCCTCATTTTGGGAAAATGCTACATCACAAAATCCTTAAAAAAAAAAAAAAAAAAAAAACTCTTTCCAGGGTCAAACTCCACAGCCAATCAAAATATTGCACCTTTTAACTTAAGGGAAATCACTAGAGAGAAGATAGCTCCAACTAGTGTATAGTTCTAACTAGTGTATTGCGGGTTCCCCAAGCTCCACAAGACTTCAGGCCTGGAAAACCCACCACCCATTTGGTGTTCCTGATTCCTTGAGGATACACGCCGAGGTGACTGTGAACCAGTTACTGCGCAGGAAGGAAGCTCTGAGTGCCCGGTTGGCACTCTTATTAAAAGGCATGCAGCCCCTAAGTAAATGTAGCTTCCCATACCTGAAGAGCAACCCTCACAGCGTACCCGGAAATGCTTACAATTCATTTAAGACGATACACATTATTTCTAAATACATCATCTAGGGACTCTTTTACTTAGTTATTTTGAAATGTTCAAACGAATGGGGAAGTTTTGTTTCCATGTCGTTTTCATTTTTCCAAAACTGGCATTAGGCAACAAAATTAGTTGAGAACCGAATCATTCCTTAGCTGGAATTGAGAACTTAACGGACTTGTCCAAAGCTTTGCGAAGAGAATACCATTTTTTAAATTGCACTGTAGGATTTTTTTTTCCTTCAGACAAGTACACACTTAAAAGGAAAAAGGCCATCCCCTCCTCCCCAGGCACAAAAACACAGCAGAGCCCAAGCAGCCCGTTTCCTACCCAGCCTGTACAATAATGCTTTGTAAGCTGAGAGCAGCGCCGGGTAGAGAAGCTAAATATAAACAGCTGAGAAGGATTAGGCGGTAGCTCCATTCTCATTTACATGAAAATCCTCTAAGCATCTTTTTTCCTCGCTAGCTGCAGGCGCAAAAGGAACTCTTTTGTGCCATAGCCACGCATACATTTGCATCCTTTGTCTTTACTTACCAGTCGAGGCTGTGGGCATGTGTGCTCTATTTCCTCCATGGTTTCTGAGGGAGGCTCATTGGAAAGGGATTTTGGGATACCTGTTTCTGACTCAGCATCAGTGGTAAGTACTGGCATGGCCAGCGAATGCTCCCTCCAGTTCTACACCCTCTGTCAGTCTCCTCCCAGGCAGAGAATGTTTTCTTTGTCACGTATTTTTCTCTTCCTTACCCATCCCCCTTCTTCGTCCCTTCTATCTTCCCTGGGGAAGTAAAGGGGTTACCCCCCCTACCCCTTTCGTTCTGAGAGCCGGGAGGCAAGGCCTCAGTTTATCACTAGAACAAGCAGGCGGCACTGGAGCAGCGGTGCGGGATACAGTACCTCATTTGCATGGAGCGCGCTGGTTGGCTACTGTCATCATAGTACCACTCCGCCTGGGAGCGGCAGGGCCCCATTGGTGGCCGGCTGTGCCCACGGGGCCCTGAACTTGCTGCTTTTGTGTCTTCTCTTTAATTCTGTTGCAAAGGTCTCGGTCCACTCGCAGCAAGAGACCGGGCTGCGCTATCCAGATAAGCTAAAACCGCTTCCGGAGGCGGGGGGCAGGAGGCCTTGTGAAAGAACATTGCCGTTCTCCGCCAAAAAAAAAAAAAAAGACCATGTCCCTGGCCTGAGCATTTGAGGTGCTTTAGTCAGAATTTTGTCAAACAGGAGTCACTCTGAACACAAAGCCACTTTTGAGCCCAAACTCCCTGTGCCCACAATAGTCAGCTGGCCTCCGAGGACCTCTCAGAGGCATTTATTGTGGTCAGATGAATATTCACCTGCTTGACTGCGACAAGATCAGGGCAGATCCCCTGAGGCTTGGCCTCCTGGGGCCAAGCCCTGGGCTTGTTCAGTGGCTGCCCTGGGGGGAACTTTGAGGGAGGCAGATTGTTTTTGGTGACCTGCCTCTCACCAATGCTTCCTCCTTCAGCCACACTCCCCCTGGTCCACTATTTTGTTTCCTCAGTGAAGTCGGTGTTGTTTGCCCTTCTATACATGCTGGTTTCCTCCGCTTCATTTCCCAAGCCCCCAGCAATCAGCAAAGGCTCATGACAATCACAGAAACATCCCAGATGGGGTGTTAAAAAGGAAGTGACTTCATGTCTAAATTGGCTAGGAATATCCCCCATTTTAAGAGGGACACACACTCAAAAGGACTTACACAGGTATCCATTCTAGTGAAATATCACACTTGTAATAACATTGATAAAAAGCATGGTAATTGCTAGCATTAAGCACAGGCACAGTGCTAAGTACTTTACCTAGATCTTGTTTTATCTTCATAAGAACCCAAAGAAGTGGATCTTATTATCCCCATTTTACAGGTGAGGAACAAGCCATTGCTCGAGGCTTCAAACTTATAAGCAATAAAGCCAGGATTGGAAGGATGGAGCATGAGCCAGGGATGCAGCAGGTGTAGAAAAAAAAAAAAAAAACTTAGGTAGGAGACCTCTTAAGATAAGTCCCTGGGCCTCTAGATCTTTCACTTTAATCTAGCAGTGGTTTTCATCCAAGTGTGGTCCAGTACCAGCAGCAGCAATACCAGCATCGCCTGAAAACTTGTTAGAAATGCAAACGTTTGGCTCCCCGAGGTCTGGGGAGGAGCTGGGATTCACATTTCTAACAAGTTCCTAGGTGGCACGGATGCTGCAGGTCCAGGGACCATATTTTGAGAACCAGTAGTCCAAAAGATGGGATAAAAATACCTGCTATGCCTCCCTCACAGAATTTGGAAGATCAAATAAGATATCGTGTGAAAGCATGTTATAAATTAGAATGTGCTATACTCATGGAAAGGAGAATTATTTTTATTAGTCCTCCTATAAGCAAAAAGAGCCTTAAAAGAACAAAATAGGTTCTGCAGCAGACATTGACAGTTACAGAGCCAGCCACATTAAATCAGAATGACGTCACTTGACATCTCAGTTATTACCAATGCTTGAGAGAAGTCCAGTGATGTAAGACTTCCAGTGATACTTGGGTCATCTGAAAAGGGGTCTTCCTACCTGCTTCCTACCCTTTCCTTTCTAGCTTGTCTGCCTTCCTGGAAGCACAAAACACATTGAGCTGCAAGTTTAATACAGCTCAATACATTTAGGAGCTCTTCAATAGATTCAGGAGCCCCTTTCCCACCCATGCTGAGTGAAACAGCAGTGGCTCAATGTGTGGTCCTCAAAGGAGCAGCAGCAGCACCCCTGAAATATCATCGGAAATTCTTACTCCCCACCTCAGGCCTACTGAATCAGAAATTTAGGTGGTAGAGACCAGGAATCTGTGTTTTAATTAAAACCCCAGGTTTTGGAGGCATTCTGCCACATACTAAAATTTGAGAACCACTGCCTAGAGCCATACGATCTCATTGGAAAGTACCAAACCCCCACTGTTCTGGACCACTGAGCTGCCAGCTTGATTCCTAATTGGTCCTGTAATTTCCTCTCTAGAATGAGAAGCTCACTTGTTCACCTGCTTATTTAGTAGAGTTCTGATGTCTAGTGGAATCCTTGTGAACCCCTCTTGCCCAAGAACTCAGACCATGCCTTTATCACCCCAACCAGCCTTTTCTGTCTCAAAGTGGGCAGATGCCCCCTACCTCTCTTCCTCATCCTCCCCAGTCCCATCAAACCAAGACGCTGCCTCTGCCTAAAATGAGTATATTCATTGTGTCACCCAAGTCAAACCCTTACCTATCAGTGCCACTATGTTAAATCCAAGTCACACTTGACACATATGCGGCCCAAGTCCTTGAACCTCACAAGTTAGACTTCTGTCTTGAGCATCAGGTCTATAACTACTAGCGATTCCATTCCCACTGATTCTATTCCAGCCTTGTCTTGGCTTCCTCATGCCCCTTGCCCCACAGCCCAGAGTTTGAATTTCAGTATGTCTCACAGTCCTATTGGGTGGAAATAGACTCCTTCTGGCACTACTCTTAGAGGAGCCTTTACCAGATCCACTCACTCCAGGGGCAAAGTCTTGGCTGCTATTGCAGTCTGATTCAGGAACTTCTTGATAATACTTTAAAGGTTTATTTTAATTTGGGAGCTTTGTAATGGTATTAAGATGATTAGCTGAAAATGGCCAGTTAATTTAACCCTATAGAATTAAATATTCCATAACCCTTAAGGGGTTATATACAAAGATGCTTAATGCAGAATTATAAAAGACAAAAAAGATACAATTTACAGAAATAAGAGGAATTATTAAAATAAAAATAAAATACATTCATTGATATAGTATTATACATGCATTAAGAGTCATGCTTTCAAATAAATTCTAATGCTATGGGAAATGTTAACATTACGTCAGGTTGAAAAAAGTGAGCCCAAAATACAATGCCCCAAAATGATCCCAATTATGGTTACGTACATGCCTAGAAAAAAGTACTGGAGGTAAATACACCAAGATGCTAACAGTGACATCTTTAAACTGTGGGATTATGGGGGATTTCTGTTTTCTTTTTTACATTGTCCTATCTATAACAAGTAATAGAAAAGAACATTACCCCTCCTCCCAAATGCATTGACGGCTGGCTATGGGGTGGGGATGAGGCAGGCAGAGGTTAGCATGTGAGCAAATTAGAAAGGTGCAGGGACACAGTGAGAGGAAACAAGAAAGCTGAAACTGAGGAACAAAGCTGTAGGTAAGGGGGTCCTATCTCCAGTTAACATAAGCAGAGGAAACGCATTGGTGGCAGGCTGTTCAGAAAATCCCCAGAGAACAGTTGGGGGCAAGACTCCTGAGTCTTGTAAGCTCTGCAAATAGGGTGTGGCTGGGGTGAGAACGTGTTAGCTCTGCTGCCCCTCACAAGCTCGGTCATCTTTTTCTCTACCATTTACCCAGTACTTCTCACATTCTCAGCACCATGCCAGGGACTTACCACCGGCACCTGTAAACCCCGCAACACCTGATCAGAGAGAGTTGTCCCACTTTGCAGATGAGGAAACCAAGCCATATAGCCCTTCACTTCAGCTTTGAAGAGAGACCTACAAATGACATCATTCATCCTGTAAACCATATTCACTTTAGCAATATCAAATTGTTGAAAATACCATTCCCAAAGATCTGCAGGGAAGAACTAAAAAAATCTCTTCAGAGCAGAAGTTATCTGAGTCCTGCTTGATCCCCTCAGGCCTTATTGTGGTGAACACCTGGACAGCACCTGCATCTCTCTGCCTGAAAGCTTTCTCTGGCTCTGGGAAACCCTTGCCCTTTGCCACCACCCTCCCAGCATCACCACCACCAAGGCAGGGCTGAAGGACGAAAAAAATTAGCAGCCTAAATCCCCAGGAGCCCTCAACCAAATGACTGAAGAGTGAATACACAAATACCAATTACTGTACATCAGTGGTCCCCCACCTTTTTGGCACCAGGGACTGGTTTTTCCGCAGACGTAGGTGAGGAGTCCGGAGGTAGAGCTCAGGCAGGGACGGGGTTGGTCAGGAGGCAGCTCAGGTGGAAGTGGGGCAGGAGGCGGAGTTCAGGTGGTGGAAGGGCAGGAGACCGAGCTCAGGGAGGAGGCAAGAGGCAGAGCTCAGGAGGGGTGGTGGTGGTTAGGAGGCATAGATCAAGTGGGGGGGGGATCAGGAGGCA